>JACXGI010013769.1:0-20223 GCA_016801175.1 Esox masquinongy | reverse complement strand
CTATCATCTAAAAAATATAGCCAGAATCAAAGGCTTGGTTTCCCAAAAAGACCAAGAGAAGCTCATCCATGCTTTTATCTCTAGTAGGGTTGACTACTGTAATGGCCTCTTAACTGGACTCCCAAAAAAGACTTTAAAACAGCTGCAGCTCATTCAGAATGCTGCTGCTAGAATGTTAACCAGGACCAAGAGAACACAGCACATCACTCCGGTTCTTAAATCTTTACATTGGCTTCCAGTCAGTTACAGAATAGATTTCAAAGTGGTGCTTTTGGCTTATAAATCTCTGAATGGTTTAGGACCCGAATACATTTCTGATATGTTTGAAGAATATAAACCGAGCAGGGCTCTTAGATCCATGAACACTGGTCAGCTAGTAGAGCCCAGAGCCCAAACTAAACATGGAGAAGCTGCACACAACTGGAATAAACTACCAGAAGATCTTAGACGTGCCCCAAACGTATCCATTTTTAAATCCAGGTTAAAAACACTACTCTTTTCACGTGCCTACGACTGAGCACTTAAACTTAACCACACTGTTTAGCCTTATAGCTTCCTATGTTTTTATCTCATTTCTAATCTTTTTTTTTAATCTTTATGTTTTCTTATTGTTTTTCTATTATTATGATGTTTTCATTTGTTTTGATGTTTTAATTTGAGTATTTGTTTTTATGTTATTGCATTTTTATATATTTTATATTTTATTTTTCTTTGTAAAGCACATTGAATTGCTTCGATGTATGAATTGTGCTATATAAATAAACTTGCTTGCTTGCCTGCATAGTAGCCTCAGACTTTAATTGCGCTACGCGCATCCTCACTTTGGTACTCGCGGACATTACCATCCTGGAAACAAGGGAAGCAACCTGTGTACTTGGACGAGACATAGGTTTCAAACACGATTCTCTGGACGCGATCATAGACCTGAAATCGGTGGCTACCCAGGTTGATTTTGTGGACATGTGTATGTCTAAGGGTATCAAGTGCACAAGCTTTTTAGAGCATTACACACGAAACCCAGAAGGAGAGGAACTGCACCTCGGTTCACAGGTGTGCTCGCTCTTTGTCCATACGGTAAGTGAGATACTCAGCAGGGGGTACGATATCATGCACCACTACCCTCTATACAACCAAGCTCTCGGTCTGTACTACTCCGATAATGTAAGTGTGGACCCTCCCACGCTGAAAGAGATGATAGCTACAGGGGGGCTGCTGGACCGGAGTGTTGCGGAACACCAGTCTCTCCATGGGATCCCGTTGGTAGGAGTAGATCATATCTCGTTTTCACAGTGGAAATACCCAGGCGACACAGAGGAACAGCGTGACCAGGAGCAAGAACACCAAGAGCGAGATGAAGGAGAGGAACAGCGTGAGGAGGATCGAGAACGCGAAGAGCGAGATGAAGGAGAGGAACAGCGTGACCAGGAGCGAGAACACCAAGAGCGAGATGAAGGAGAGGAACAGCGTGACCAGGAGCGAGAACACCAAGAGCGAGATGAAGGAGAGGGACCCTCATGGACCCATAACCAGGAAACACTGAATGACCACAATGTGGAATATGACTCAGTTGAAAAGCGCACGCTGGGTGAACTGAGCGTATGCGAGCCGAGGTGCCCAACATCGCTTTGCCAGAGGGAAGAAACAAGTGACATGTTCACCGCAAACAAGTTACAAACTTTCACCAACCTCCCAGGGACTCTAACGGACAGACCCTGTGCATTCCCCTACATTTTCACAGTGCACACGAGCAATGATCTGAAATTCGACAACTTGGTGAATTACTGCCTAACACACACCCGTGAGCCCGTAAGGAGTCTACCGTTACGTGAAACGTGGGGCTTTGTCAACCCCGTGCTGCTCATGGAAGACCCCGTAGACCCTGCCACTGGTAAGACAGTGCACAGGTGCACGGTCACGTCGAGAGGACATTTGAGTACCATTCTCGCAAACCGAGATGCGAAGTGGTCGCTGTGCTACAACGAAGTGTTCCTACCAGGCAGGCCTGTCAGCCGATTGAACCTGGACGTGGACCTTAAGTGTTGTCAGAAATTTGCTACCGAAGCGGATCGCTCTACCAAGCGTAAGGTCTCCAAGGCTTTGACCACAAGTCTAAACCTGGTAATAGTCGAGTCTCTGTTGAGATTTGGGCACATGAAAATGAGCGAGGTTGAAAGTGACCCGTCTCTCAGAGTACTGGCCAAGGTATTAGGTAAGATTGCAGTGTATGTCAGGGCTTCCTCTGTCAAGTCGAAGCTGAGTCTAAGGATGCTCTGGTATCTACCGGTAGAACTGTGCAGTTATGAGGGGATAGTAGCGTACAGTCCTTTACTCAATGAGATGGAAAAGGTCTCTCTCAACTACGTTTTACTCTCCTACCCGGCCAACGCGGATTCATGTGGACTCTGCGACCTGGGAGATTCGATGAGAACAGGAGGACGTAACTCCTCTGGGTCTATGTTTCTGAGGCTCGATTCGGGCCACGCTGAGTCCAGGAGATCGTCTATCGACAAGGCTCCATACTCTCTCAGGAAGTCCGTACGATTGCCCAACTGTGACAAGGAGGACTCGTGGTTCGAGTACGTGGACACGTTCAACACTCAAGACATAGAAGACCCGGGCTTTGAGGACCCGCTCTCCCTTTCCGTGGGCCTTTCCTCTAACCCTATACTGGTAGATGTAACTTCACTGGGGAGCCGTTTCCGAGGAGCATTGACCCCTCTGGGTTCCTCTCGGTCCTTGGTAGTAACCAGGCTCGACCAAGTGCCGAATCGAGCTCAGGTGGAAAGCGAAGCTCGGAGACTAGTGCTGCTCTGGGGTGTCCCTGTGACTATTAGGAAGACTGGAACGGGACTCTTTTGTGTCCAGGCGAATGAAAATTCTACAACTTACCCTTGTCCAATATATAACAGGGTACACTCCAAGTCCAAGCTCCGGGCTCTGGTCTTTGCTACACAAACAAAACCGAAATGTTTTGTACCATGACAAGTATGTATGTATACCATGGCCTTTGTTGAATAAAAAAACACAAATGTGACACCTCTGATGGTTATGTCTTTATTTTGAATGGCAACGTTATTACTGTATCACATTAAACACCAGTCACAGTTCACATCAGGTCCTCAGTCGAGTCAATAAGGTAGAGCATGTATCAAACCATACACAACAGTCATGGTGTGCCTCAGGTCCTAAGCGAGGGTCGACACAGGCTTCATGCTTGCCGGGCTAACACCTTGTCTCTTACAGGACATGTTTTTGTTTGCGTGCTTAAATATAGCGTTCATGAGACCTGCTGGGTATGCGTGTAGCTCACCCAAGGTGCGTGAGCGCTTTAGACCAGCTGGGTACGCGTCTAGCTCATCCACAGCGCTCGAGCGCTTTCCGAGTGTCACTCGGTTTGTATTCGCGTACGAACGCGGTCCTTGTTGAGCTACCTCATACCTGATTTTAATCGTATGATGTTAATCGTATGATGTCCAAACGCGATAGTGATGACTGCCACGTTGCTTCTCGTGACATATTTGGTAATAACGCTATGGATCTCGGCATGTAGGGCAAGCGAAGTCCTCGAGGGGCTCTGGGACACAAGCAATCTAGACAACTGTTGTCCCGATGTAGACTACTGCTCCGCAACACACAACCCACCGTTCGCTCTTGTTGAGTGCACGGATAGCGGCGAAGGACTATGCCTGTATCGGTGTCCTTTGGGGAAACCCTCAATGCGCTACGAAGTAACAACAGGACGAAGATGTGCAGCGGAGTGTCCGCGTGGGTATTTCGTAGGGTTGGTCCGGGGCGAAGAGACTTGTCGGCCGCATAGTCTCTCATGTCCACAAGGTCAGAGTGTGATACTACCCGGAACATCCTGGCATGACACGGTTTGCGGACATCCCGAGCAGTACAAACAATCGGATCTCCTGACCAGTGTATAATCCGCTCAGCTCCTTGATACGCTCAAGAAGCTGACTACAAGCTGGGTGCGGGACATACCTAGAAGCGTAGTTGTAAAGCTGTGCAGAGCGATCACCAGATATGCACAGCTGCAGTCATGTATGTTCTACTTAGAGAACATGTTACACGGCAAGCTGTCCACAACGGAATCCTTGTATCACAGCCTGAACAATCTCTCCATCTACGAAACCTCGAAAAGCCTGTATGACACGGTGGTTAAACCGTTTGTTACCGGTAAAGATGTCGAGCCTGAATTGTACATTCGGTTCCTAGAACAAAATCCCTGGTGGGTAGGGGACCAGGACACGCTCGTTATACAGACCAGAGTGACTATTCCCATGGGCATGTCACACAGGTACATACCCAAAGAGCTCAATTGGTACATGGGCAACGTTAAGGGTGAGTGGCTGCTAAGAGCTGATAACATGAACTTCACGTATTCCGAGCCACGATACATCACCGGAGGCCTCGAGTGGACAACAAGAAAATCGATCGGATTCTTCGTGTACATGTTTGAGATCTCGCTGGTGGTGGAAAACTTCCACTGCGGCCTGTTCGACTCTGTGGTCGCCAACGTACACGTGTACGACAAGGATAAGGACGCCATGGTACTGTTACGCAGGGTTCTCGAAATCAACTGCTTGTGGAAAACCAAGCTGCACCCGGTCTGCAATTACACCCATGCACTGCTACACTACACCAACCCCGAAGGCCTGTGCTCGCCGACCTACATCTCGACCCTGTTCGTGCATCTGTCAAAAGGAATCGAGGGTAGCAATAACGACTGGACGCTTGAAATTACACGCGATGACCCAGATACCTCGACCAAGGGCCAGGGTCGGGTTCTATATGGAATGGTCCCACCTAAAACCAAACGCTTCTGTCTAGCCACGATGCATGTTTTCGCCCTCTTGCCTGGACCGATACGAGCCACTCCGTCCGCCCCTCTAGACGTGAGGCGATGCGATGTTGTACTCATAGAGTTTAACGTCTGGACAGAAGACATTTCTCAGGATCTTGATAAACCGTACTTGTCCATATCCGTGTGATCCCTATCTAAGGGGGGCAATGTGAAAATGTACAAGGTGTACATACCATTAGCAGCCGAGGATACCCTGAACACTGTCATGCTCCAGGGCTGGGGGGGGGGTAAGATCGGTGTGAAGCTCAGCTTTCTACACTCTAGCCGATCCGCGCCCTACCAGGAAGAGCTCGCTGCTGTACTCGACTGGATATTGACCTTGCACACGCGGCATAACAAAACTCCGGGAGTGGTAGTGATAGATGTTAACATAGGGACCGTAAAGACATCAGACAACACCCTGTACGGATCGAAGTTAGAGTTGATCCCCGGTCTGTCAGCAGATATACTCGCGGACGTCATACAGACCAGAGGGTACAATGAAAAGTACAATCACTGGAAATGTAGTGACGAGGATAGATGCTCTAGACTGAGAACCGTATATGACCAGGATGACCAGAAAGCCGGCAACAAGACCATTCTACATTGCCATGAGACGCAGCTATCCCTAGAGAACTGTATCGTGTGCCGGGATGTAGACGTAATCCTCATCTGCCCGAACAGCCTCCGGGTAGCATACGTAAAGGACAGTCTAGGACGAGTGCTGACCTTTCATTATTACACTCCTCCTCAGTCCCACGAGCGCACACAAGCAAACCATTTGGCACCTGAGCAGGAGCAAGCCGAGGAAGTGTTACACGAGTTAGGCCTGCTAGTTTCGTCATACAGAGCCTTTCTGAACCTGGAGACCGTATCTGTGTTCCCTCAGAGCAATACAGCCTGTGAGCAAGTTACACCTGGTCGCTGGACTGTAGGTGAGTACACCACCGAGGATCCTTATGCGATCAGGCTACCCCGAAACGAACTATACCCTGAGAGGACTGGACTGATGGTCTTTGAGGAGCTGTGCAAAAGATCGAACAACCTTGCAGGGATAGTGGTCTCGGTGCCCACGGCTGACTACATCCCCGGGGCTGGCTGCAGGTGGGTGAGCTTACTAAACAGACATGTCAACACAGATCATTGGGACTCGGATACAAATAGGTTCATTACTATATGCAGGAGCTCACAGGAATTATCTCGGATATGGGCTAGTGGGGAGTGTGTAGATACTACCTGGGATACATTGACTACACTTTTGGTAACCCAGATGGTGCGCCAACGTTCACAGAGGTCTCGCATATAATCAACTCGGCTGCCACCAAGATTCGGACTTTGCATTACCGCTACACGAGGAACTCGACCTTCGGAGACGGAAGATACTCGTACGCTCACTTGAACGGAGTGTACTAACTGGAAGCTGGTATGTTTTTCCAGCTTGTTACTGAAGGGATACCACTGACCAAAAGCTTTCTCGGTTCCCGGTATTCCAAACCTGCGACTGAGCTTGTCTTCAGATATGAACGTGAGTGCTCCGTTGTCCACCAGCGAGCACATCATCCAGGACGAAATTGAGGAGGCCAGGTTTATTTTGTATGGCGTGCAGGTTGTCGCCATGAATTACAAGGATATGGTTGCGTTCATAGATCAGGATAGGGAGAGGATCTACATACATCTTCCGTCTACGTTGGTATGGAGTGGTAGGTTCAGGTTACCTTGCTTTGGTATACAGAGCGAAGAAGACGAGAGTGCTCTACACGGTTGCCCGGGGCACATCGGCGGGGCTGAGCATCGCACTAGGTTAGTGGTACCATTGCCCACCACCAGAGAGTCTAGGGAGTCTGTTCTCCAGAGTATATTGGACTCAAGTCTCTGGCTCGGGACACCTGTGCTCACTAGAGAGGAAGAAGACTGGCTTTCCAGCAAGTCCGTGATGACAAATCGCAAAAATCCTCCATTTCCCCGAGGCTCAACAGGGTTCGCGTCAATTCTTGATAGTATGCACTTGAGATCAAAAATACTCTAATGTATCAGAGGCTCGAGTTCGTGCATCGAGTTGGCCGACTACGCGGATAACAATTGGCCCCAAGGCGGCACAGGGTACCCGATTGCGCTTTCAAGCTTTGTGGAATCGGACGATGAACTCTTGGTTAAGCTGATAATCCATGTCAACCACGGTGCTATACACATTAGGATTCCTTGCGACCTGAAACCTTTCTCTTTCGGATCGGAGCAGCCTTACCCACATCAGCCCACATCAGGTTACTACACGCACATAGAAGAGCCTTTGATCTCAAATGTGAAAAGGTACGTGACACACGTAGGGCCGCTTATCGCGTGGATCGTGCAACCCCTTGCATTGCTCTATTGCCCAGACACAGACCGGAGTCTCACTGATCACCTACCCTCATCAGAGATGTATTTTCACTAGACAAACAATTGCGTGAGCGTCACGAACGAGTCTCTCAGGGGGCTTAGGGATGTGTTCTCTCAACTGGGGTTGTTGGTCGAAGGGAATGAGAAGACCACTCAGGTCACCGTGAAACGTTTAGCGTACATCTCGGCTCGCACCTCTGCGCTATGAATAAGCACTGCTGTACTTGCTGTACTAATCAACATTACCTTAATCGCAATGCTTTGTGCCATGTGTAACGCGAGTGGATATAGCGAACAACGCTACAGAAAACTGCAATGATAAACACTATCGCAACCCCGTGCAAATCTGTTTATGTGGTACTGGCAGCTCTGGTTCTTATTCTTTACCCAGTGGCCGGTCAAGACCCGCAGACCACAGGCACCAGTGATCGGGTCACGATCAGAAACGACAATGTGCAGCTCGGCTCCCGGGATCACCGGGTGATATTACATCCTGGGAGATGGAAGATACGCACGCCCGAGGGACACAACGTCTACCTCGCGTATCATTTCTTTCTAGGGTTCAACTGGACAGAACTCAAAGTCAACCACCCCGAGTGTTCAGAGGTGGCCTGTAGAGGCTTATCTGGCTATCATCAAGGGTGCGATCACCTGTGCTCCACTGGCACCTTCCGTGATACGACTATCGCATTGAACACCGCAACGATAGAATACAATAGAGCCATGGCTTCGCTCGACGCAGCCTTCAATGACCTAGCTGCTCTTATGGACATGCACATCATGAACCAGCGTAGGCCCATGTACGACTCAGTATCCAAGCTCTTGTCGTACCACGGTGAGGTCTCAGCGTCAGATCCCCAAGTAGTGGATGTGATGCGATACTACACGGTCTCAGCTTGTCAAGTGAACGAGAACGGTGAGATAGGGCTCGGATGCCCCGTGGTATGCGACGCACAGTGCTTCGGTCCTATCTGCTACCAGGCCACATCGGACACCATCCGGAGGAGCGCGTGATATCAACGCTACAAATGACCCAAGTCCAGTCTGTGTGACCAAAAGCCCCAGGATGCTCTCTAACGTGTTCTCTCTGTCCGAGGCTGACATACACATGTCCTTGGCTAGCGTTCGGCTCCGATCAGCTCAGTCTTCAGAGTTGCTGCAGAGAGGAGAGACAGTGTTACAGAATATCATGGGCATGGAGGCCACCGCACGGAAATACATCGAGAAAGTGCACTCCGAAAAAGCAGTTTGATCGCAGGGGGGTGCATGGCTCGAGTGTGAACGCATGCTAGGCCGTACCCACTTCATGGCCGCAGTTTCAGTCACCCTATCCACGCTGACCTGCCCTTTATTGATTGCTTTAATCATAAAACTCAGGTGTAGCTCAAAGAACCAAGCTGTATCTACACGGACGCTGGGGAGCATCTGAGAGAATTGCACACTGAGTCCAGGTTTGCACTGTGGCAACCACAAAACAACCAAGGCTGATACAATTTCAGCTCGATGACAGACAAAGGTATCCGATGCGGTAGTGTGGGAAGATGTCTATTGCCAGATTCTGCATATTAAGTGTATGCAGTATCCATATAATTTTCTAGTATTGTTTTCGACAAGTCATGGGGCCCTCAACTACACCAGTGAGCTATCTACTTGTTACACTATCGGCTGTCACCCTCTTCTATGCAGAGGGTCAGTTGCCAGACCCGTCAACTCCGGAACCCCCCGTGTCTGTGTATATGACCATTAAGCCTCGTAGTGCAACATCCACAGGCGCGATCACCAGACCTGAAAATGTTGTTGCTACAGCCCCGAGCGTGGATGGCACCACAGAGTCTCCTTCCATTGATCTACCAAGCAGCCGCGCAGCCCAGAGAATCCGAGCGAGTTAACTACCAGTGTTCATTTCACGGACACGATCCCCGTGTCTAATGATGGTACAACTATCACAACAGACCGGCCTGTGGGTGCGAGCACTGAGTCTCCTACCGAAGCCTATACACAGTATCCTTCTACAACGCCTATCCAGTACACTGCAGCATCGGAGATTACAGCGCCTACTTCCCTTGTTGTTACACCTCTGAAACTGGTATGTTCGAACACGAATCCTGGCCGCTTTCTCTCAACTAGCTGGTTTCTGCAAACAGGGAGAGAAATGATCAGGTTGTATCGCATCAACCAAAAAGGCCTAGTCTTCAGATACAAGGACTGGTACAATACACTCTCCGGGACAAACGTGACGCACAACGTAACCGACACCAAAGCGCTAACGATCCACCTGGACACGTGCGCCCACACTGCAACCTACCAGTGTAAGAGATCGGCTAGGGTGGGATACATGAACAAAGTTTACAGTTTCTCGGTGGCCAACTGCACCGTGTTTAGGACAATAGACCTACGGTCCAATACTAAGGCTGCGTATCCTGGAAACACATCACCAGGCATGAGATCCTTGAGTCTCATGCTTGCTATAGGACTCATAGTCCTATTCATCTCTATCTATTAACGTTGCTTGTGTAAGTGCCTTGTTCTGCGCAGCAGTTATCAACACTCCATCCACGCTTGTTTAGTAAATCATGTCACAGATTCAGTTAGTTCACACATGATGTTGTCCGCTACACCTAATTCCACCAGGATCAAAGCCTCTGGTAAGGTTACGAGCACGCCAAAGAAACCAGCACCTTTGATCCCGGAGCATAAGAAATATGTCTACAGGCCATCTCCGATGAACAAGTTCGTGCAGAACATATTAAGTGCACGTGCCATGAAAATGAATATCGAGGTTCCTGAAACCCCGTACGCCACTATCAAACTGGTTCATACCCTGTGCTCCGCTTCAAAGTTACACGTCTGGAGCCCCGAGTGTGAGAAAGCCTTGGTTGAGGGCCTCCCCCTGCGAGAGCACCACAAGGCCTTCCTATCACACAACATGTTTGTTACCATGATCGGTGCTGTGGTTGCAAGAGCCCTAGAGCAAGCAACTAGGGGTTGTGAAGAGACTCTGGACCTGATGTGCGACCGGTACTACGTGAGGAATATCGCGTGTCACGACTCTAGCAAGACCAGTACAACCGAATCAGCTGTGTATGCGGGTATAATGGCTGTACACATCGACAAAGAGGCCCTGGCCACGAACAAGAAGAAACGGCACCAGCTTAACAAATACTACGGGGCTAAACAGACCGAAGAGGAAGTAAAGACCTGCTCACTGAATAAGCTGTACAGTGACACCGAAGACCTCACGACAACCATGGCCAACTTTGGATTTAAGCACCATTATGAGACTAACCCCCATCACCCAGAGCACTTCCCCGGAGGTGAGATGGACGACATCCACCTTGTTGAAGCAATCGTGGATGGTTTGGCCTGTATATTCGAAAGAAACAAGAATCACACAGATGTGCACTTATGGCTGAAGATGTACTACGTAGACAGGTTTAAGGGCAGCAATAAGGACCTGGCCCAGAACATCATAGAGGCTCTCAAGCTCTATATAACGGATGCGGATTATAAGACCCTACAGGCGTTCCGGATGTCTATCTCCACTCTCGTCAGAGAATCTATCCCGTGGTCGCGTGTTGTGATGACGGAATGCTGCAATCGCAAGAATGCCCAAGAAAGCCATGTGTCTGAGCATGATTTCACATCATGTTTTTCAATGAAAAAATAACTCAAAAGGTCGATGTGTGATTATCCTATCTGTGTGTGAAATACTTTGTCTGTGTATTAAGTAGCTATCTATTGTTGTGTACCACGAGTCAATCAATGTTTAAATGTGGATCAAAGTGTAACCGTAACATTCCTACGTTCAGTCTTGTTATTCCCATACCACTAAATATCATATAGTAGATCTAACAGGGGAGTGATAGCCAGAAAGACCTTTACATATTTTCGTGATGTTAATTCGTTTATATTATTTTTCATACATTGTTTGTGATCCATTGCTAATAAAATTAATACATTATTCTCTTATTATATACACACCTGCCTGTGTCTCTTTCCTACGGTTCATACAGTGCCCTCGCTAACAACTTACTGGGTTCTAACAGGCTGTACACTGTAGAGTCAAGATGATGGCTATAGGTTTCTAACTTAGGAGATGAATACGCTGACACCCTTTGCTGGGGTGGTAGTGCAGGTGGACCTTTATAATACACAGCAAACATTGTAATTTCCAAGTCCTGATTATCCTCTCTCATACGTGCCTGAGCATATCCTACAGCAACTAGGGCTGTGAAGAGCAGTGGTCAGATGACCGGTCCGTGGTCAGCTACGAGACGCACAGTGTGATGAACTAGAGTAGTGTTAAGGGTGGTTATGAACAGGTGTTTACACTCATCATAAAGAATCTTGAGACAGTGCCATAGACACCCCTTATCGAGATACTCTTCAGGGGCTTCCCCCTCCTATAACGGTAACAACTCGGCCCCCGATGAAGTCCAGGAGGAAACACCAATTGGTCGCCAAAAAGTTGTTCAAGCACAAGGAGGACTGCTGTCCGTTGCCACTCTCAGATTGTAATGTTTTCAAATTCCCCAAATTGGACTTCGGTATACCCACGATGGATAAGGTTGAACTGGAGCGAGCCTTGATCGACCAATTGTATCTGCACAGTACCCACACTGCAAACGCAATGGGGATAGACCACCCTAACCCTGAGGAGCTAACCAGTGATGCTGTCACAGACTATCAGAACCATCGACTTGCTGCCGTTAGCTGGTTTGCCAACGTAATACCGGCCGGGTTGGTGGGCATGAAGAACCACCACTCTGTCTTTATGCCGGCTGTGAATATCATGGACAGATACATAACAACTTGCTCCGACCTTGGCGAGGACCTTCGTAAGCTGTTTACGAACATGGATAACATTCGAGCTGCGTGTCTGTTGCTCTCCATCAAGATGCATACAGTGTTCCAGGGACTTAATCTAGAGGAGTTGAGCAAACTCAACAGATGGGTAAACAAGGCATTGGTTATAGACCCGTCCAGTGGAATGGGTAACTCCCGGTTTAATGTGTCCATCCTGTCCGATGTATAGGGGATACAAGAGGCTGAGATGCGGATCATTAGCAGGTTACGAGGGTCCGTGTTCCCCGCCAACGCTGAAAATTTGATCAGTGTACTATGCAAGTATCTAATCCTGGAACACCTTGAAGAGCAAACCTTGCGGTCTCCGGAACCGAACGATATTCTGAATCAACGTGTCACGTTGATAGCTGCAAAAGTTTTCTCTAAAACTGCACTGGACATCAAGTTGTTACGCTTCACCAGCTGGAAGTGCATCGCTGCGTACTGCATGCTTGGGGTGATCGAGGTGTGTGTTACGGATCCTAAAGAGGGAATCCGTCTTGAAGAGAGTTTGATCTCGCTCTTGGAAAAGCTGAGCTCTAACGAGGAAAAGCTTAGACCTAGTGAATTCACCCAGGAGGAGCTGATTGACCTTTATAATATGTTGACACTGTTGCAGACCAGGGCTGTGTGGTCTGCAACAGTGTGTTTATCAACCGTGATGTGCACAAGTCTCTACGTAAGATATCGTCTATGTCATGCTCCGAGTGTAGGAAGACCTTTGTTGGCAGGGGAAAGAACGTGCACACCGTGACTGGGGGTACAAGCGAACAAGTGACGCCAAAAAAAGTGACTCGGTATGCTGTCTAGTGTACCATGTGCCCTATATTGTATACTTTATACTGTGGCTATTAACCCAATGTACCCAATGATTACATATGTGTGTCCACCCCTTACATGTCATCCATTTGATATACCACACCAGGAGTCAGTGTGTGAAAGCCACGTTTAGTTAGTCAGCCAAGTACAATGCATGCATACACAGATACACAAAGAAACGCTAACAATGAGCGCCCCAAGCCCACCGCAATCAGTGTCTTTGCTTCGGGAATGGGAGCTGCTCGAATGGTCAAGCTGTAAATGTTTCACTTGGGGTAGCAACCATGTCTGGTACACAAGTCCGGTTGCTGTACATAGATGAGATAGATAGATAGATAGATAGATAGGTAGCTTTAGGAACTTGTACATCTCGGATGTGTACCTCCGTTCTCACACTCTTCGAAGACAGTTTAGCTCTCAATGATAGGATGTGTGCTCTTAGGTTGGAAGGTTCACTTTCAACGGGTGGATGGGTGTTCTCTGGTTGTGAGAATGATAGGATGAGAGCTCGACGGTTGGACGGTTTGCTCTCTGGTTGTGAGAATGATAGGATGAGAGCTCGAAGGTTGGACAGTTCGCTCTCAATGACATGATGTGTGCTCTTAGAATGGATGCCCCGGTAAGCTGTCGGATGTTACAATCGAGATCCTTAGATCCGAACATCCGCGTGTATAAAGGCAATGTGGAGTATCACTTCCAGAACATACACCAATATCCAGGGCTAAGCCCACATAGTGTACAAAAAACAGTAGCTCTACCAGACAGCCATTTGAGAAATGGGTCCACCCGCAGCGCCAGGCTCTGCAGTAGCACTGACTCTGTTTCTAGCCCTACGGTCTACAGGACTAGGCCAAAGTCAAGATATGTTGTACTTCACTACTTGGACGGGCAACAGGGAGAATCTGATGCCCCACATGGACGCGATCATGGAACAGGCCAATTTCTTTCATAAGAACAGATTGGTCTTGGACGCTGGGACTATGGAACACCTGAAAAGTACGGGTGTTGTGGAAGACAGTAAAGTTGTCATGGATCTTGACATGGATGTGTTCAGTAAAGCCAAAGCAAGGATGACAAGGGTTAAAGGCCCCAGAATGACCAAAACTGTGAATTACGTGTACGACAATTTACAGAGAATGTATGCTGATTTGAGAGGCAACAAATTCTACGCTTCGGCATCCGACATCCTGCGCTATGTGACTTTCACGGCCTATTCCGACCAAGCTGATCAGTTGGTGTATCACGACGCTGATGTTCGTTTCAAACCCATACACCCGGACCATCAAACGGACCTGGGGTCCGGGGCGGATATGCAGGTGGCCATGATAACTTCGACCAAGCGCAAAGATCAATCCCTAGCTGGTCAGCTGTCTTTTGTGGAACCAAGTTACTTTTACGAACGCACACCATATGGGTACCCAGAATTCATCCAGTTCAATTCCGATTTGATCTTCATGCGGACATCCGCTGCGACCCAGGCTGCGCTCGAGATCGGAGTGTTGCAGTTTGGGGCGCTAACTGGAAAGCCAGAGAGCGATGGTTGAGAAGGTAGTAGGAGATAATAAAACGAAAATGACTTTACACGACGCTATTCGGACAACTCACCCTACCGAGACTAGGTTTGTGTTACCTCCTGAAACCTCAAAGTTGCTCCATAGAAAAGACTACCCCTTATGGCCTGAGTACACTCTGGAGATGCTGAAAGGTGCCTATGTGGGCGCTGCAGGCCTGAACCTTTTGGACGTTATACTCGGACGAAAGATGGACGCTAAGTATGCAGCTGCTGGGCCACGCTCGTCTTCGTATAGAAACAAACACGGTGTGTGGGTGCATCCACTCCAAACGTGTATTGTATGTCTCACCCTTACAATTAAAGGTGACACAGAGACCAGGAACGCGTTCCTCGCCAAATCTGCGCTCAACCCAGCTGATGTGGGAGCCGTGTCTCGGCAAGACGCTCGAAATTGGTACGGAGATTCAAAGGGTGTATATCTGGACGTGCCCGTGTACACACTAAAAGAAGAGGCTGTTATCACAGGAGAGATTTCCCCTTTAGCGTCTCCGGAACACTCGAGACCCTCCAGTCCCGAAGTTCATGAGTTCGATACACCTCTCGAAAATGTTCATCGTGTTGACCATGATCTCGCACGCGCTAATGCCCCCGCTGCCAAAGAGACCCTCCCTGCGGCCGAAGAGACACTCACTGCGAGCATGGGGAACGTCCCTGACTTAAACACAGTCATGTTTGGTTCCCGAGAACGTCACACTGTCGACCCAGAGACGGAGCCCGAAGCTTTCGTGAAAAGCATAGCGTCTTGTGGACTCGAGAGCAAGCGTAGATGCAGGGCTGCTGCACGTTGTTCCCTGTATGAGGAGGAGAACTTCTCCACCAGACAAGATGGAGAGTTCCTGTTTAAAGAAAAGTGGCCGGTGAAATTTACAAGAGAGCCCGGATTTCTGAGGATGATAGTGGAATCCTCTGTCAAAGCAAAGAATGTCATGACCCGATTTTTCAGCGAGATTCCAGCGGCTCTCGTTATGGCATTCGTGCAGAAGCGGAGGGCGATTGTGGAAAAGGCCCACGCTCAGTTGGAAGAAATTACCAACAACCCAGGCGTGGAATCCGCACTGTACGCAATGATGTCCGACCCTCACGGTGAAGCAGTCCTAAATCTCAACTAGCCATCAAAACCTGGGCCCTTGGAGCACGAGCCTACGGGGTGTTCACTAACATCTGTGCCTTGGTGTACAGAGACCCATTGGTGAAGACCTTTGCCGCATTGGATCTTAGTCAAACCATGAATGGCTTCATGGCTCACAAATTGGCTCAGTACGCAAAGACCAAGGCCTTAGCTGAAACGTATGAGCTTGTTGCAAACAACCCGATCGTGAACATCGCCGGCACAGCAGCTAACATATTCTTCTTTGCTAAGAACGTGCGGAACGTGGCTGAGGGTCATCATAGTCCTGCCGATTACTACTGGTTGACAAGATCCTCTATGCAGATGTTGTCCCTGGTGTTTGACAGTCTGAACCCTGCGATGTTACCCATGGTCTCCGTGGATGTTTTAGTGACCCTCATAACACAGGGGGAATACGCGGCTCACGTGGTAAGGTCAGTTGCCAACAAACTGCCTCTTAGCACTAAGGATATGTGGACATTGGGAGCGTCTAGTTTTTTCGGGGCTACATCGTGGTTGGAGTACTATAATAATGTGGCTGAGTTGGAGCGTGTCAATAGCGGACTTGCTAACTCTCTTATGAAAGCATTGCGCGCTGTAAACATGGTAGTTGGTTTCCCTGTATCTACAGTGATCAACGAGTGGCATAATCGGTACGGTGAACAATGTGTAGAGAGGTCAGTCGAAGTGTGGCCCGCAATGCTGAACACCGATCTCGAACCATCTCCGGTCAAATTCGTGATGGAACACAGCATGCCTCTGATGGAGGTCTACATCGGGAACATTGAGACTCAGCAGCTGTGTTATGAATTGGCTCGTAGAAACTGTTTAGAATCGAACCGAGCTGGGTTTCACAAGTTCATGGAGGCCCTGTCACAAAACGTGGGTGCATTGCCCACAAACGATGAATGTATTTTCTATGATTCTAGTATACCCAACGCTACAAACCCCTGTGGTAACATGGACAAATACATAGATGATGGGGTTGAGAGAAAGAGGTTTATACCAGTAACCACAGAGCTCGGTGATCCGCTCATGGAACCCCAACTTAGGGCTGTGACTGTTAAG
The DNA here is from genome assembly GCA_016801175.1 of Esox masquinongy. Classification (NCBI taxonomy): domain Eukaryota; kingdom Metazoa; phylum Chordata; class Actinopteri; order Esociformes; family Esocidae; genus Esox; species Esox masquinongy. Next base: position 3,585 of record JACXGI010013769.1, on the reverse strand, counting down.
GCGTTGTACGCCAAGATGCTTTCACGGCCTCTCGGATGGATGAAAGAGTCCCGGAAGTGTTCAAATTTCTTTATTGTCAACAACAAGCGTCCGCCCTTCCTCACAACCAGAGTCCCAAACTCCAACATATTCAAGACCCCTAAATGTAGTTCCCTCAGACAGTGTATCACTCGAAGATATATCGGTACAGACAAAGGTGAGACCGTAGACCCATATGTGTTTAGGAAACCGGGTCCTGTAAGCAAAGACATAGTACTGTACGCAAATGCTCCTATTGTGAAGATATCTAAACCCAGACAGGCCGAAGATATAAGTCACTATGTCAAGATGTTGGTGGCTATGGCTGACATGCCTGCGATCATTATAGTCGACGGTGCAGGTGTTTATCAAGGTGCTACAAACGCCACCAACATTTTCATTGTATCCGAACACACTAAAGCTATAACAACCGGTGGCACAGGGGTCGATACCGTGATAATCGGAAGTCCAGAGAAGCATCTGTGGATAGCTATGATGCGAAATGACACGAAAAATAAGATCATAGGCCGCAATCTAACACTCCGTCCCAGAGCCATAGAGAGCATCAAGGCTACCGAATCCTCAGCCAATGTGGTGTTGGAGCAAAGAATGGACCTCCACTTAGGTGTCAAGTCCCGCGTAGTCCTGGACAAGGGGAGTCATTTCAGTACACTGGAATTGGGTTCAAATTCTACCATTGTAGTGAATGATCATATGACCCTGACTCTTTCAGTAGCACATGACACCACGGGTGTGGTTGTGATGGCTACTGGACATTTGGACGTTGATGCTATCACCTTGGTGTTACGACCAGATACTAGCTTGGTACCTCAACCGGAGTACTTGAAGCGTGCATGCTGTGCGACAGAGGATGGACTCACTTTACACGGAGCGGTGCTTTTCAAGAATGGGAGCGCAGCTGTGTCTATAGACCCCGAAGGCATGATGTTGACTTGCAGCATTACCGGTGATACGGTATACCGAAGCGCCTACAAGGCTCTGAATACAAAGGAAGGAGAGGAGTTTCATTCTCGGGTCTGGAGAGAGCGGTTTGACGCTCTGGTCCGTGCGGGCCTGGATGAAATTACTCTCACGACACCGCACGGAGATAGAGTTGTATCCACCGCATCCTGGCAAATAGTAATCAGAGTGGACAAGAACAGTAAAAGTATTCACCAGAGCTTCAGTCAGCGCTCGGTTGAGATGGAATTGCTAGTGGATCATGACGTGAGTCAGTGCGACCTATCGCTGTATGGACCCGGGTCTACGACGACCTATTGCTGCACGGGCTCGGATTGTTTCCCAGTTGGTATTCGGGATGTAAGTGTCTGTGATATACTGATGAGCGGAGTATATCCCCAGGGGTCTAACTTTACCAGCCAGGTAACCGTTACAGCTAAAGGGTTTGGTATATCCGCACTAAAGCGTAGAGAAAGCGATCAGTACGAATCACCTGAGGGGTTGAAACTCCATACCAGACTCGATGTCGAAACCATTCGAATGATGTTAAGAGAAGATGTGACTATGGTATTCAAAGATCAATTTTCAGGGATGGAGAGGGCTATACCCGCTCACTATGGGGAAGTGTTTCTAAAGAGGGGCTACGACGACGAAGACATGTTGATTCACAGTGTTGAAAGGATGACACCTAGTTGGTAGTATTAGCAGAAATGTGTGGATGTCTATAATACCTTTTGTATTGTTTCGTATTGCCTGTTTCACGCTGTTAATAAAATGTCATAAACACGGACCAAAGACTGTCGTTATTTGCGTGTGTCATAATGTACTTTATTTCTACACATTCAAACATCCTTATTAAGACCCATAGGGTATCCATCCCCTGTTGCTGACATAAGTGCCGCGATGTTAGGACACTTGCCCACAAGAGGGTGTTATCCAAACGGGTCTGTGTATCCGACCTAGAGTGCAATGTGCAAGTGTGGAGATATATAAAACGGGTTGTGTCTATAAACACCAAGACACAGTGCAACTTGCTATCAATCTACCAGTGCACCAAGTGCTTGTGATACGCTAGAGTGAACCAACACTTTCAGTCTCCCTCTGGGCGGATATGTGACAATAGGTGGCCTTTACGCTCACATCTAAGCCTCTAAGCCTCACTCTAGGTGAAAGGGTAGGGTGGCCATCATCCATTACTTTGTTGACAAATTGTCAACTCTCGATCTAGGTAAAGTCACCCTGCGTAGTTGTGACCATTCGGACTATCATTGCAGACATACTTAAACCATAGGCTAGCAGTCAGGTGAGAATTTAAAAACCGAAGATGTCGCAAATCTCCCAGGGAACCGGTGAGGGTGTTAATGAACGCAGAAACAGAGCCTCGCTGGAAACCGAGACCAGGCAACTCGTGGAATCTTTCCTAGGAGAATTTACGGGACTTTTGAAACCTAGATGGAATGAAAGCAAAGCTCTGTCAACAATGAAACGAGTTGTGACCGAAGCATTGGACAAACACAGATACTCATACAATGGTAGGTAGTGATTTCTGATATCTAGATTTCTGGATACTCATCGTGTTTAACAGGTTTTACATCTGGACCTTTTTTAAGGTATGCTCTACAAACTGTCCTTGGACGACAAAGAGGATGACGTTAGGTTTGTGGGTGCAGTGTCCAACAGCCTCTTCGCGGATGGGACCACAAACTGGGGCCGCGTTGTCAGCCTGGTGGCGTTTGGAGCTATGGTGTGCCAGTACTTGAAGGAGAAAGGCAGAGAGAACTGTGTGGAGGCGGTGGGACAGGAGATCTCCGTGTACCTACTGACAAACCAGAAAGACTGCCTGGTCAAAAACAACTCCTGGGTCAGTTCACTAATCACTGAGAAATCTTACGCTGACTTGTCGCTCTCTGGGTTTCATCTAATATCTATTTAAATTGTTTTCAGGATGGCTTGGTCGAGTTCTTTCGGGTAGCAGAGGAGTCTACATTGAGAAACGGTCTCATAACATTTGCTGGATTAGCTGGCTTCGGGGCAGCGCTGGCCGTGTTGAACATGTAAATTAATGTGGGCACTCGAATGAGTTGTGTACACGGAGGCATATGTACATGGAAACTTAATAAATGGTGGAACCATATAGTTGTTTGTTTTTGTTGTCTAAAACAGCAGTGACAATAGTACACTACATTAGGGCTGCGTACCGATAGAACACATGGACCCAAGTACACAAGAAGCGTAAATCAAAGTGTAAACTTTATTTGTAACCGATATATGTACAATGTTCTACAGCAACGGTGAAATTACAGGGCATGTAGAGACATAGTGAGATCATCAATGAGATCGAAACAATCTTTGTGCGTAGGGCAAGTGGTCTCATCTTCGCCTGGGCTGTACAATTCCCTATCTAACCATAGTGTTAAAGATTAATTTATTACCTTATTCTTATTCTACCCATTATTCTGCAAATTAACTGTAGTAAATGGACTGTTTTAGATTAGGCCTTAAATTGCTTTAGACTGTTCATGGTTGCCACGTATAGAAGAAGACCTAGGTCAGCATGCCCTGTTCTTAGAAGTGATTATGGCCACAACCGAAGGCGCCAGGCCTCAA
>JACXGI010013768.1:0-20222 GCA_016801175.1 Esox masquinongy | reverse complement strand
TTAACCATCATGGTATTCACACCGTAGTAATGCGGTTCCAGATGGGGGCCAACATAGTTCTCATTCTCCTTGATGTTAAACTTGTAAGAAAAGTAGCCTTTTTTCGAATCCTTAAAACCCATAGCACGTGGCAAGGCTGCCAGCTTAATCGGTAGGAAGCAATGACTATCAACGTATCTCTGATTGAATGTGCTGTCTGTAAAAATCATGAGCTTGCTACCATTAGCAATAAGTGTCGTGCCAATACCATTGTTAGCAAGGTATTGCATCAAGATGTAACCATCGAAACCTTTAGAGTTATAAATGTGTAGTCATTGTAGTCATGTGTTGTTAAATTGCTGTAAATGTGTAGTCATTATATTCCGGTTGCCTAAACTTTTGGAAAAGCAGCAACACCACCATCTCTGGCCGAACACCACGTCTCGTTATCAAAGCTTATTGCGCACACAAAATTTGCAGTGTGTACACCGTTCACAGGATTGGCAATTGTCTCAAAATCATAAAATGTGTAGCGCTCACTGGGGTCCTCGGGTTTAAAGGGCTTTATGAAACACTGATGATTCATTTCAACAGCCAGATCCACGTTACAATTGGCACACATGTTAGTCATGCACTTGTGCGCTGTAATACTAACGTTGTAATGACGGCCGCAATCGACACAGTATTTCTTCTAGTCACACCTGCTAACCCAACGACCCACACTTTTGTGGAGCTTCAAGCGTTTATGCTGTCTATAACAAAAGTCAGAATAACATATCCGCTTACAATCCGGGCACTGCTTTGTGTTATGGGGTTGGGTATGACAATCTTCATGAAGACAGACAATACAGCTATGTTTACAGCCATGATCACCACGGGTGTTAAAATCTGTATAACACCACTTACAAACATATGACACACCCAGAAAACCCCTCAGATTCATGATACCATAGAAATGGTTATCGTGTAAGTACATAAAGTTGGTTCTAGGGTGGGTGTCCTCGCTGTTTTGAAACTTGGTAAAGTGACCATACAGTGTTCGATGAAAGGCAACAATTTTACACCCTGTCATTTCTTCAAACCGAACAATATCTGTGAATGTCACACAATCATCTAACGCTAAACCAGCTCCCGTATGTAGCTCACAACCACTAACCAGGGCCTCAGCATGTGTACTGTGGGTTCAACATACCCATCAAACAAACAGAAAAACATGTAGAATCATTATTCACAATGTTAAATGCCTTCTTTTTTTATTGATAATAAAAAATGCCTTCTTCATAAATGCCTTCTTTTTTTATTGATAATCTGATCTATCAAAAGTGTTTGAGCGAGGGTGGTGCGTGGGGCACCACCCTCGCGGTTGTTGACAATTTGTACCACCAGCTGTAGTAATTCATCAATAATAACCGTGGTATTACTCTGCATAATTCTTTCAAGTAAATTACCAAACGTGTTCATTATATTCATCTGCTCTCATGGACACATGTACGGGGGATATCAGAGATTCACCAATCACCTCAATCTGCAGATGATCACCAGGCCCGAGTACAAAGCCTGAAACTCTAACAATCAATGTATCCAAGCCTGCCATATTGTGTGCATAGAATGTGGCAAAATCACCAACCTCACCAGTATTTTGGAAATTTATCAACTGTCGTAATTCAATGTTGTCAAACGCATTACGTTGTATACCTCTAACAGCGCCATCGTTGCAGTGAGTTTGCATCAGAGAGCTCGGAGGAGAGTCAACTAGATCATCTGAAAAATGGGGGCTACTAATCTCTGTTAACAAACCTTGTATCTGTGGATTAATGTCTGTATGGCTGTGTAACAAAATATTGGCCCGTTCATTTGTATTTTGGGGTGTGGTCTGTTGATTATGTTTAGATGTTCATGGTCGTTCCGTGTCTGGTCTGATGTTATCACTATCTTTCGCATAACTCTAGCTTAACCTGTAAATAACAATCCACTTATAGGTTAAAATGTTATTCTAACTCAAACATACATTTACATACATCACAGTTTTGATGAGTTGACTGTAGATATGTATTATCAGCTTTCAAGCATTGTGTAATGGGGTAACTGTGATCAAAAATCCCTGACGCTGTGCAGCCACAAGGTGGGGAGGAGTCCATAACTGAAGCCATTATGGTGATGTAGTCTGCATCATCAGCGGGTCCTCACACTGTTGGTTGATGTACAGAGTACAAAGATTCAGCTGTATGCATATTGTGGTAATGTTAATAACATTTTAGTACAATGCTAAAAATGTCTGTAAATAATTATACTTACACAAAAAGTATCTGTTCAGGATGTGTAAGATGGCAACCATGCAGTCCAATCAACACCATTGATGGTTACTTGGTCTGAAATAAAAACAATCCGGTGTAACAAGCGTATACAGCCATTTAAAGCTGATTAACAATAATGTTAAAAGACTGCCTACCAAGGTTTGAAGGCCCAAAAATGTGTTTTCCAAACACGGCTGAATTTAATTCTGCTCAACATAAAACAGACAATATCAAAGACAGATAAAAGCGCATGGATTGCTCAATCGTAAAATTGATTTACACATTCTTAAAAAGTTCAAATGTGTCATTTGTTAGCGTTTGTAATTGCAACACAATTCAAATCAACTATTTCAAATAAAATAACTTGTACTTACTATGTAAACGGCATTCTCCGCGCTGGAAACAACAGCTGTCTTCTGTGGAAGCCACAGATTTAATATTGTCTTTACATCACTGACGGGCGCCTCCAGCAGGTCATGCCTCTTAACTTTGTCATTGGTTATACGTCATCGTTCTTCACGTTAGAACTATACCGGCTACAATGATTAAACTTGTGGATAAATCTTAACTAGTTAGTTCAGATAGTTGTTGACGTTTGACAACCAAATATATTGATACTTCCTGCCCGGTAGAAACACCGTTCTCGTTAGTTATCGCGGCTCAGCCGTGACATCACGTCATTTAATTTGATATATTAACGACAAACTCATCCGCTTACATATAAACGCTGGCTACTGTCACCATATCGCCACTATTCTCTTCAACATTTAACAAACACAAGTCCATAATACAGCAATCAAAAATCAAATTTCACGAGTTGCTTCAAGTCATTACGAGAATGCAGCACATCTTACACGGAGGTCCCAGCATCCGCCCACACTAACACAGACAGGTATTCTCAAACTCGCAAATACTACAGTTTGTAACCGTCGTTGCCTGTTAAACATTTCTACCAGTGTGAAGAAAACAATTTACAAAAGTTTTGTTTACCTGAAATAACATATCTTGACCTGTCAACAAATCACCGTTGTTCATGCAAATTTATACTCTACCTTCTGGGTATGTTTGTAACGTTTTGCCATATAAACTTAAAAGTTAATGCTGACTTAAAACACATTACACAAATCATCATTGCCTGCTCAGTGCATCCACGTGAGAGCTAACAAAGTCATTGAATATTTATACACAGACACTAATTGCAATTTAAAATGCCACAAGTGTGGAAAACTCACCTTTAATTGCCATTTTCATCGTTGTGTGTCACCTTGTGTGTCTGTAACAAAACCAAACATTCAAGGGTATTTAAACTTTTGATCTGGGCCATTTGGGTGATTTCTTTTATCATTATGATTTAAAAAGGAGCCAAACAACTATGTAATAATAAATGGTTTAATATGATCACTATCCGTAAATAAAAGACGTTTTTTGCATGATCAGTCATATTTTCAAAATCAATGCCACAATTTCACAATTTCTGCCAGGGTATGCAAAATTATGAGCACAACTGTATATAGTAGGGATGAGCGAGTACACCATAATCTGTATCTGTTCAACCAACTAAATTATCTGTATCCGTATTCGTACTCAGAATGGGCGTGGCTTGAACCGTCAGTGGTGGGAGCAAACCAGAAGTTTTTAATTTAAGCCTGAAATTGATATGGGTTGATCAGAAGTTGCTATATTTAGTAAAAAACTATTTACCAAACAGCCTCAGAATTGAGATTCAGCGTAAAGGTCTTCACGGGTCCACCAGACCCGAAATTCCGAGCTCTGACCCGGGAACCGAGCAGGTCTGGGTCCAACGTTAGTACTTTTTTCTCGGATCTAGGTTTGTTTTAATGTAATTGCGATGGGTCTCGGGGATCTGCAGTAATTTTCTATTTACTGACTGAACCGACTGGATCCATCCATTATGCAATAAATAGATAACACATTTCTGATGTAAAGGCATCTGTTATTTTAGGATAAAAGCAAGTTTATCTTAACATCTTTCAGTCAATTGAAACTAAAATCGTATGCATGTGAGACTGACTGCTGCTGGAGAAAGAAAAAGGAGGAGGCTATTCATTGGTATAATCTATTCTTGATGGATGGAATATGCAGGGCAATGCCTTTTTCAAGCTAGAATCAAGCTAGAAGAGGAAGAGTACACAGTTTTGATTCATTATATTGTTACATATTTTCCCTTGAGGATATTTAAGCCAGGTGAACTGTCTGTTTCTTGTGTTAGAAATCAGCTGTTTCATATAGTGGTTAAACAGATCTTCTGTTGTAAACTAAACATACACTTCAACACTTGTATAATGTGAAGTTCCTCTTTTCGAACTAATTTTATTTGCCTTTTATTTTATAATTATGAATTACTGTATTAGTACAATCGATTTCTTATTTTGTCATCATAAATAAAGTTGACAAATGTCTGAAAAGGTGTGGCTATATTCCTATTAGTCAACTGTGGTGGTGGTGCATACTGACTCTGCTCGGACTTAGGAAGAAGAATGTCTTAGAGTGCGTCCTATATTTAAATTATAAATGAACAAATTGTAGTCTCTTACTGTAGGCCTATATGCTCATTTAGTCTGTTGCCCCTGTAGCCGACAAGGATAGGATCTATTTGTAAAAATACCTATGCTATAGGCATATATGCATGCATTGAATGCATTTAGCCCCCTGATCTCCACCTCAACCAGTGTGGTGTGGGTCCAGCAGGTGTATAGCCGTGGAAAGTGTGGTCCGTTTGGGTATTGTATTCTCCGCTGCTTTCATTCCTTTGTGAGTCATGCTGATGAAACAGGTGCCTTTTGGGGAACCAAACTCTATTAAGATATAGTTCTGCAATCAGCACCCCCAGGTTAAGCAGAGAAAGAATTATAAAATATACTTTTGAACGAATTCTTCTCTTCCTTAAGGACCAATATGTAGGAATAGACTGACATGCCAACAAGAATATTGGAATTAATGCCAGCATTGGATATATGAAAATGTCGGCAGGATATCTGTCTCTATGTGCACACGCTTCTCTTTGTCATTTAAAATTATTTTAAAAATATATTTATGGACTTGCATGCAGTGAGTGAATGTTTAGGCTTAAGCCTCGATCAGACCTACAGCGTCAATGTGCGGTGATACACCGGAAGTTAATTCATTTCAAATGGAACGCTGCGATTGGCTTGCAGCATTGCAGTGCAGAAGCAGTTGCAGAACATTTGGTCTTGTGTATGTTGGATTTATCCAACGTATGCCTCAAATTGTATGCGTGGAAGCAAGACAGAAGAAGTAGAAAATGGTGAATGTAAAACTTTTTTTGCACTTATAGCAAACTTTTTCTTATAAAAAAATGTCATAATATATATTTTTTTGATAATTCACTACAGCATTAATTGTACATATTTCAGAAAATGTTTTGTGCAAGCATATCACGTTTGAGAGCCTATAATAATATAATCTCCCTCTATATTTAAAAGCTTGGAGGTTCTTACAACACTAAACAGTCAAGATATTCTTAATAAGCTCATTCAACAATGAAACCGACTGCTGAGATCGCGAAAAACAGGTTTGGGTCTTTCACCGACTGATTGAAGATCTTCGGCTTTTAGGAGAGGAATTTCTTATAATTTCATCACAGCAACTCATAATGTGACTCAGGAGTGTGTATGGCCCCCAAGTGCCTGTATGCACTCCTGACAACGTCTGGGCATGCTCCTGATGAAACAGCCGATGGTGTCCTTGGAGATATCCTCCCAGAACTGGATCAAGGCATCAGTGAGCTTGGCGTCGTCGAATGCACCAATACATAACGTCCCAGAGGTTCGTATTTGGATTCAGGTCTGGGGAACGTGAGGGCCAGTCAATGGCATCAATGCCTTCGTCATCCAGGAACTGCCTACACACTCTGGCCACATGATGCCAGGCATTGTCCTGCACCAGGAGGAACCCAGGGCCAACTGCACCAGCATAAGGTCTGACGTTTGGTCTGAGGATTTCATCCCGGAACCTAACAGCAGTCAGGGTACCGTTGGTTAGCACGTGGAGGTCTGTGTGACCCTTCAAAGATATGCCTCCCCAGACCATCACTGACCCACCACCAAACCGGTCATGCTGGATGATGTTGCAGGCAGCATAACATTCACCACGGCGTCTCCAGACTCTTTCATGTCTGTCATGTGTTCAGTGTGAACCTGTTCTTATCTGTGAAGAGATTGAGGGCACGAATGGTGAACCCGAATTTTTGGTGTTCTCTGGCGAATGGCAATCAAGTTGCACGGTGCTGGACTGTGAGCACAGATCCCACAAGAGGACGTCGGCAGTGGTGTAGTGGAGGGTATACGCAGGTATACGCCGTACACCCACTTTTTTGTCAACAGCCATAGCATATACTCACTTCTTACCAGTAATTTAGTGGCGGGTATATGCAGGTATACGCTTTATACCCACTTTTTTGTCAGCAGGCATCTTACTGATGAGTATCAATGTAGTACAGTAGTAATTTTTGTAGTAGATAAAGCATGCAAAAAGTAGCATGCAAAAGCCTGTATGCTACTTTGTGTCGCAGGTGAAAAATTACAAACACAACATTTCAAAAATGACTAATAAAGAAATAATGTGCCCGAGACTGACATACGAAATTGCTCTGATCGGCTGGTTATTCAGAACCTTATGTTACTTCACTTCAGTCAAATATTTTTGCTTGCCAGAATATTCTTTTTTTTTTCCTCGGCCGAAGATGATAGTGCTTCGGACGACGAAGGAAATATTAACCAAGCTTTTGAAAACAACCACATCCTCAGTGGCAAGGACTTGGTACCTCCATTGGTACAGTATATCAGTAAATTACATATTTTTACCTTGAATCAATTTGTCAATGTTTGGCAGTACTCCCTTGTTAACTGCTTAGCTAGCTAACGTTTTCTAGCTAACTTGGTAGCTAGTTTAATTGGAAAATGTGGGTAGGAATGCTGACTGGTAGCTATTTAGCTAGATTTAATATTTAAATCCTTTCAGCTTTTATATGGCCAAGAGTGGATCATACATAGCTTGCTATTTTAATACAATATTGCAATCTTGTGGTGTAAATTGATCATCTCATTGGCACTTTTACTGTAAATTACTGAATATAGTGTATGATTTTTGTTCTTCATAGACACCATAGACTGGCCAGACCTGTGGACAGTAAAGTAAGGGAAAAAGTTACTGTAAAGTCCAAAAACCTCTGGTTAGGATGCAAGAAACTGATTAGGTTAGTTTAGCTCTGAGACTTGGTTTCCAATGTATCTATATGGTGTTAGAAATGTTTTACAGAAAAATGTAATTGATGACTGGATAAAATACAGCTCCGGACAAAATTAAGAGACCACTGCACCTTTTTCTTTCCTTTCCAAAAAAGTCGAAAAGGAAGGTTTTGAGTGAGGAACAGAAGTGTTAAAATTAAGAGACACTCAAAACTTTCCTTTTCAACCTTTTGGAAAGGAAAGAAAAAGGTCTCTTAATTTTTTCCAGAGCTGTATATTAATGTGCAAAATGTGTGTGTTGTGCGTAGATGGGTGCACCTAGGTATGTGTGTGTCTATGTGTGTTAGGAAACAATTGACTCACACTTGCACAAATTCCCAGGTCAACGTAGTACAGCTTGGGTTGGCTTTGACTAAAAGCCCAATTGGGATTCATCATCTCAGGGCATTCAGTCCACGTCATGGTTTCTCATATAATTTGTCACACAAGGGCACATTTCCATTGTTGAATTAGCCATTTGGAAAAAAATGACAAAATTACAGTATACCCACTTCTCCGGGCACCACAACACCACTGGATGTCAGGGCAGTGGTGCACACCCGTAATCCGCTGGAAGTCATTTTGTAGGGCTCTGGCAGGGCTCCTCCTGTTCTTCCTCGCACAAAGGAGCAGATACCGGTCCTGCTGCTGGGTTGATGCCCTTCTATGGCCCCGTCCAGCTCTCTTCGTGTAACGCCCTGTCTCCTGGTATCTCCTCCATGCTCTTGAGACTGTACTGGGAGGCACAGCAAACCTTGCGACGGCACATAGGATGTACCATCCTGGAGGAGCTGGACTCCCTGTGCAACCTGAATGGGCTGCAGGTACCGCCTCATGCTACCAGTAATGTCAATGACACTAGCAAAACACAAAACTAGAGAAGAATCAGTCTGGAAGGATAAGGAGAGAGCAATTGTCTGTGGCTACCACCTGCAAAACCATTCCCTTTTTGGGGGTTGTCTTGCTGTTGCCTCTCCAGTGCACCTGTTGTCACTTTCATTTGCACCAAAACAGGTGACATTGTTTCACAATCGAATATGCTTCCTAAGTGGACCGATTGCTATCCCTGAAGTTTAATTGACTTGGTGTTATACTGTGATGATTACGTGTTCCCTTAATTTTTTTTGAGCAGTGTATATTCAGAGTCCGATCAGCTTCACTTATAGATCTGTAGAGAGGAATGTATGGCGTTAGATTTGTCTCAATATTATTTGTGTGAATGGATAGACAATCCGTGCATAAATGTGTACAGAGGACATCCTCCTGTGTAGTCAAACATCGTGAGACATTGCGAAGTGTGTACGTGCATCTCGAATACTAAAGTTGAATTTACCATAGCTGATACTTGGGTGGGTCCTATTGATAAATCATTAGGTACTTGAATTACATGTCTTTTCTAGAATTTCGGGCATCCCGACACACAGATTAAACATAGAAAGTCACTGATAGAAAGTGTTCGGGTGCTGAGAATATGGTTGAATGACTATTCCACTATTCCTGACCGTTATCCTGTTGTACAGAAATATTACAATAGATTATTGAGACATCTTATGCAGAAGTCCTTCAATCTTGACTATCATGTTGTTAGTTTTGCCTATGTAAATGCTATTTGGCTGAATTATCGGTTTTACCACTGCGTTCTGTTTTGACTGGATTCCCCTCGCTGGATACGTTTGTAATATGTTCTGGTAAGCAAGACTACATAGGGTGGGTTGACCTATGGAACCTTTAAATGGGCCCGCATTGTAGGGAAACAGGTCCTCAGTTGACTTGGGAATAAGTGAATATACGTAGAGTCAATATTTGGGCTTTCTGCTTGATTGTTTTATACCATTGATTAGATTCAATAGGGTGAATAAAGTGTAGTGGAGAGTCAATATCCTCATAGAGGAGACCCTCATCCTTTTTCTCTAATTTTGGGCACTGATGTTGCTAGTGACATAAGAAGTGTCAATACTTCCTCACCTTCTAGATTCAAATTCAACCTTGACATTCGTAAATTCCTCTCTTAGAGTTAAGAAAGTGACATTATAAATGTAGAAAGGTTTAATTCCTGTGGCTCTGAGTGGATGATAAATACATTCCATGCTATGTTCAAACATTGGAACGTGTTCCGACACTTCCACTTATATGTATGGCTATGGGTTGCGACTGTTTCACTGTGTGCTGTTATGCTGTTGATCCGGCTTGTTAATGCCTGTGTCAACGAATTGTCTGATATCAACATTGTTACTATCTCTCCGTTCTCGCACCAGCAGGCTCAGGAACAGTTCCTTTCCATCAGCTGTAACCCTGCTGAACTCTGTGACTTCCCATCACTAACTATGCCCACCCTCTGCACTACTGGACTAGTCTGATAAGTTATTGATACATTTCATCCACAATTATACATTTCATATTTTGACATTTGTGATGTAACCTTGGTAGGCACAAAATCAGGTAAAGGCCAATAAACATTTCATTACATGTAGCTATTTCTTAAACATGCAGTTGGTAATCTTTAAAAAATAATGCTTGGATCACCAAAACATATCCCTAACGATTGCTCCAAATCAGAGTGACCCAAAACAAAAACAAATGTATATTTACCCCGGCTTGGCCCATGCTCTGACCAAAGGTCCATTTTGATTGCTGACCAGCAAGCATGACAACACAAATAGTTGGTTGATGCTGCCTGAGACGGTCAGAGGGATGACTGTGTCAAACAGCTTGTGCTCCTTTACTCTCTGAATCATTATTTTTACATGCACGCTTAGCCTGGCAACGGATAGGGTCTCCCTAACCTCATGCACTGGCATCTGTGTGCTGGCTGACAGATCTTGCATGGAACATGATCATCCACGAGGTAGCCCTCATCCACCATAAAGGCCATGATCAGGGATAAGTAAGGAAAGAATTCCTGGCTACCTAACAATCTCCTTGTCACTCACAGAACCAGCATACAAAGAGGATGCAAAAGTGACAGCTCCATGTGGTGACATTCCCAACATGCCCTTGAAGGTACAGTGCGACTTGAAGAAAACACCTCACTCTGCTGGAGTAGGGAAGATGGTGTCTGGCAGCAGAGTTCAGTGCAGTTGATCACAGCCTTTGTATCTGGATAATCACTGAACTCGGGTGTTGCAAATCTACAGAAGGAAACAGACCGGGATTATTTGCTTTAAGGAAGACCAAATAGCTTTGGATGACATGGAGCTGTCTGCTTACTTGAACTTCACTCATTACTATGATTGCCCATCTTCTATAGGTATCAAAAAGCACTAGACTTGACCTAGCTAATGTTCCAGCCTGTATTAGTCTTAATATCCTTGTTCTTTCAGGTATTTATTATTCATTTCTTGTTTTACTGCAATTCAGTTGTTTTAAACCGTTTCAACACTGCAGTGCATAACTAATGCTAAGACAATATACATTCAATAGGCTTACTTTTGGCAAGATATGGTGTCCTAATTTTGAATAACATAGTAGGAGATACAGGAGGACTTGGGATTGCTGGATAGTAAACAATTACTGTACCTTGTGTAAAAACATATGTCTTCATCAGATCCCAGTAAACCATTGTACATGAAAGTGGTGTTGGGTTGTCTGGTTTTCCAGCTTTGTTTGAAGCTCCTGGATTTCTCGTTTGCTCCTGGTTCGCCATTATTAAGGCCATATCCAGAGGTGCGGGATCCGGCCCTGCACAGTAATCATGCGTCTAGATTGGATCAGAAATTGCATAGTCCATCATTGTTAGCGAACATTTCTCGCCTCGTTCGTCTTCCTCTGTAGGGGCGAGGGGCTTCGGTCACCTTTCCCAAACACCAGGTCTGTTTTAAATATGTCTATTCCATGCGAAGATGGTAGGAACCGCACTTTTTTTTAGGTACCACCGTCCTCCAACTTTCCCTCAGCGAAGTCACTGGCGATGAAATGTGTACTGCACATCTTTGTGACAGGTTAATGTCATGATGTACTGCCACCAACCACCTTTTTCTGACCTCTTCATCGATCGGGAATCAATGTTCATTATTACCTCCTTTGTGGGGCACAGATGTAAACTTACTCATTGCAAAAAAAGTAGTCTGATAAGTGTTCACGATAGCTAGCTAATAATGAAAACAATAACGTAAGAGCGCCCAAAGTCAGTCCCCCGGTATGAAGTGAAATTTATATTTTGTTGGAAACCCAACTAATTACACTTGGCACTGCCCCTAGTTGTCTGGAGCACTTCCGTTGTGAGCAACTTGAATTGCAGCGTTTCTGCAAATGTTGTTGTGTTTTGGGCTAATGATGTTGTGTTCTGGGCTGATGCTGTTATGGTGTGACCTAATGTTGTTGTGTTGTGAGGTAATGCTGTTGTGTTGTCACTTATTGTTGTGGGGTTGTGGGTAGTTGATTGTTTTCTGAACTGCAGCATTTTTATAAATGTTTCATTTTTGTTAATGTTGTTGTGTGTTAATGTTGTTGTGTTTTCAACTTCTGTTTGCATTGCATTGCTGTTGTGTTGTGCACCCGTGGGCCACCGTACATTATTCCATCCGTCACACTTTTTCAGTTATGCCCACATATAACTGAAAAAGGATTGAGGTCAGGGCTTTTTGATGGCCACTCCAATACCTTGACTTTGTTGTCCTTAAGCCATAATGCCACAAATCTGGAAGTATGCTTAGGGTCATTGTCCATTTGGAAGATCCATTTGCGACCCTTTAACTTCCTGACTAACAACTTGAGAAGGTTCTTCAATATAGCCGGATACTTTTCCTTCCTCATGATGCCATCTATTTTGTGAAGGGCACCAGTCCCTCTTGCAGAAAAGCACCCCCAAAACATAATGATGGCACACCCGTGCTTCGTGGTTGGGATGGTGTTCTTTGGCTTGCAAGCCTCACCTTTTTTCCTCCAAACATAACAATGGGCATTATGGTCTAACTGTTCAATTTTTGTTTCATCAGACAAAAGGACATTTCCCCAAAAAGTACAATCTTTGTCCCCATGTGCATTTGCAAATCGTAGTCCGGCTTTTTTATGGTGGTTTAGGAGCAATGGCTTGTTCCTTGCTGAGCAGCCTTTCAGGTTATGTCGATATAGGACTTGTTTTACTGTGGATATACATACTTTTGTACCCGTTTCCTCCAGCATCTTCAAAAGGTCTGATAATGTGATTTTCTGTGTGAAAGTGTACAGTGGAACTATACAGGAATGTGTTTTTCATATATGATATACTCTGGGGGGGTTAAGTGAATGAATAGAGGTTTCTTCTCCCTTCTCTTAATGTATGCCAGATGTTCTGGACATCCTGTCACGTACTCTATAAAGTGAAATGATTGCCTTCTTTCCTGTCTGTCCTGAACACGCTGCATTCACTGGCACTGCTAGAACAACCAAGATCTGTTCATTAATACATGCTCTTTAAGCAAAACTTAATTTCCTTATATCAACTTGAGCTTCCTCGATCAACCAAATATCCATCTTATCATTTGGCGTCCACTGAATAGGATACAGAGATGGCTGAAATCACAGGTAAGCAGATTTTCCATATTTCAATTACGGCTATGTTAATTCTGCTTGCCTGAGATGTGGCTGTCCTGGTTCGAACGATAAATTTAGATTTTTTTTAACCGAAATCAGGGGGGATGTATTTGATATTGATTTGGGAAGAATCACGTGAAGTCTTTGTTGAAGTTTTGTGTGATGCTGTCATTCAAAAACAAATATGTTTATTAATTGGCCTGACCATAAAATAGAATAGTTTTGCATCCAACAAGTTGTCTGTCTTGTTTGAAATAGAGGTTTGAGTCCTCAACGACATAAACAGAAGTTTGAGTCTTCCATAAATATAAATAAAAAAATTGTAATAGAGGTTTGAGTGCTCAATGACATAAATGGAAGTTTGAGTCTTCCATAAATAAAAAAAATCTATGTGTAGACTAGACCGAAGTAAAAAATAAATAAATCTTGGAGGGCTGGCGATGTTCAACATTCAAAAATTTTTGAAACGCACTGTCTCAAGCAACCAAACAGAACAGAAGATATATTGAAGATCAGCATCACTCATCCAATAGAAAAACACATTTTAATTGAACTCAAGTTGAGTGTGGATTCAAATATTTACTTAGAATATTGGCATTGCAACTTGTCATAAATGGGAGGCCAATTAATTAAAGTGCAGGCTTTAAAAACAATTGAAATTTGACACAAACCAAGCACGATATTACACGTGTCACGTTTGAAGAATGAGAGGCAGAAGTAAATGCAGGAGCAACAGAAGAGGTTATAATGCAACTCAAAACAAAACAGAGTGCCGTGCATTGGAATTAAACTGAATATAACCTAAACAACAAATGCCAAATATAACCAGACAGCCAGGAACGTAACACATAACAATGATCCAAAAAGACTGGAAGAAAAGGGCTGACCTAAATACACAGACTAACAAGGAGAACAGAAACAGGTGAGGGCTAAACACAGGTGAATGGAATGAACTGATTAACTCAAACGTAAACAGGAAAGACCAAAGAAGGACATGACAAACCCAAGGAGACATAGAAAACACGAACTGGAATGATCCCGTTCGGCTGGGGCCGTTACAACGCAGGTATTAAAATGTAAACGCAATCCGCAATGATGAGTCCATCTCAGAATATGCATCACGCTTTCAGAAAACATGAAAGGAGGCTAAATTAGAGATCCATAATAGTGGGAATAATTTTCATGTTATGCTGATTTTGAATGGTTTTGATCAAGCTTCTGCATACACATTGAAGATGTTGGCTGCTGATTTGTATTTAATAACACCAATGGAATTGTTGAGGAAAATGAAGTGGTGGGATTATTTAATGAGAAAAATTATTGTATTCATGTTCTTGAATTATCCCAATATACACAGCAGGATAATGCGTTTTCTCTGCCCCAATCTAGAAATGAACAACCTAGATCATACAAAAGCAATACACAAGGATGGTATGTAGAGACATAGATACGTGGCACTATTGCAAAAGGCGAGGGCACTGGATTCGTGATTGTAATATCAGATTACAAGATAAGGAAAAGGAAAGATTTGGTTAGAGAGTGAAGCGGAATCCTCCAATACAGGGAAACTTAATTCCACAACAGATCAGTTATGCATACCTCAACTCCACACCTCAGCAAGCCTCGAGGCAGGCTATGCATTCCAATCTCTTATGGAAACAATAACACACGGCTCCGATGGATGCCGGCAAATTAACTTATATTTTTTACGCACCATTATTACACGTTCTGAATAAACCTTTAGAAATACCACAGTTAAGTTTGTGTGTATCTGGAAAACAAGTTACATTTTTAGTAAATTCATGGGCCATCTCATCATGTTTAAGACAAGACAATTTGAGTTGTCCGTTGAGTTATCAAACAGTCCAGTCTATCGAAATTATTGGAACTCCTCACATTGACCATCTATCGCTTTTGTTAGTTACTGATTTGGATGATATTAATCTTCAGCATGCATTTATAGTGAGCGCTACAATTCTAATGGCTTTAATGGGAAGCGATCATTTAAGCAAACTGAGTGCAACGACTTTCTGTTCACCAGATGGCATTGAAGTGCATATTCTGCAGAATGGGGCATACCAATTACTTTCTGATGTCAACCAGAATTCCCAAAAGGCTATATCCACATTGTTAGAGGTAGAGTTAGCGATAAAACTATTTACCATGGACGGAATAAAGAAATTAGCCTCAGGTTATGCTGCAGCAGCCATAATCATATATTGGAAAGTGGTGACCATTCCTTTTCAGATAAATTCAAAGAATCAGTTGTGTCAAATGAGAGCAGTACTACTAAAACATGTAGCCCAAAAATTGTTCCTACATACATTTCTTTCTCAAACAGT
Organism: Esox masquinongy; assembly: GCA_016801175.1. Lineage (NCBI taxonomy): Eukaryota > Metazoa > Chordata > Actinopteri > Esociformes > Esocidae > Esox > Esox masquinongy. The sequence continues at coordinate 4,829 of JACXGI010013768.1, read as the reverse complement.
AGTGTGATGCATGCAGTGGAATTAGGCTACAGCAAAGTAGGAGAGAGTTTGACATGGCAGAGATAAACAGCAATGTGACTTTGGTGTAATTGTGTACTGTCTGCGGTATGAAGCCCTGAAGTGAAGAATAATGACAGCAGTAAAATAGACTAGGTTAGCTTGATAGAGTTGTGAACTGAAAAGGTATGTGAGGGAACAGGAAGTCAAAATAGGAGGTAGCTCAGAGTGTATCTCTAGAGGGAAGTGCTAAGAACTCAAAGTTCCTCCCAAAACATGCTTAATATAACAGAGACGGGGGCGGCAACTAAGGACAAGACACTTCTAGAAGTTATGGTGTGTATATATCCTGAGATCTGAGACAATTTAGTGAAAGATGGTTAAGATAGACTGAAGGCATCACCAACCCATGGCCATCTGCTAGCAGCCTGACAATGGCACACAAAACAATTCAACAACCATATTTGGCCAACATTCATTTTAAGTATCCAGTCATTAAACAGTATCCTTTATCAAGAGAAAAGGAGTAAGGAATTAGATCTGTTATTGACAGTTTACGACAGCACAGAGTGATTGTTGAAGGAATATCTCCAAATAATACTCTTATTAACTCAATTTGAAACCTGGAAGTAAGAAAAAATTATGAAGCCATCAGTTCTGATATCTCCTTCTGTTCTCCTGGCATGCTGATTCAACATTGTGACGATAGTCTTATTCCCTATCCCTCAGACCAATTCTATAATAAAATTCTATGCAGTACTACAAGTAGTGGGTGATTGTGGCATCCAGGGTTCAACATTAATGATGGCCCGCTGGCCCGGGGCCAGTAAGACCTAATGCCAGGCAAGTAGACAAAGACAGTAGACAAAGGGCCACTGCTCAATTTCGCCATTTTAATTCACAGTATCGTATTAAAACATTTGCTTTTCATCTTTGTTACTCTTCCCGCTTCAATTTTCGCTTGTTCTCGCATTAAAATGCATCTGTGGCGCTTCTCCCCCCTCGGTGTGGTACAGTACTGGTGTTGTCTTTTTGACCAATAATATTCAATGTGCTCGTCTGATTTGACCAATCATAGTTCATAGTGCATTCTAGGGCAGGACCCAAATATGGTATCGTACGAGGCAAAGCAAAAGCGTTCATTTTTGTTTTCGTGGAAAGAACAGGTTCCATGGGTCGAAAATGATAATGGCAAGGGACACGTACTGCCGTTCATGTTGTGCGTTCCCGACAAAAGCTGATAATGCAAGGAATGAACAACTACCGAAAACCTGCTCTCAAGTCCCTTGCTGCATGTTGCCTGTATTATGGCCAAACAGGCTGTTGACATCCCCGCGGCTGCACCAATGAACGTCTGCCTGCTCCTTATGAATGAAGTGCTCATAGACAAATTGAAAAACTAATTATGACCGCCTATCATGTTGTGAAGAGGGAGAAACCATTCACGGACTACGTCCATGACATAGTCTGTGAATACGGATAGAGAAACCATACGGACATGGCTTGTCGACAGTAAGGGTCATGTTAATTACGCATTCCTAAGCGCTTGCAAGCAGTGACACACAAGAAGCCAGTCAACCAACTATTGCAAGTACTGTATTGCAACATATTTATTTTACTATAAATATATTAACTCAATTATTTTATTTTTTTTATTTTATTTTATATACTTTTATGTCACATCAAATAAGCAAGCATCTTCATGAAAAGATGATAATATTTATAGTAGCTAATATATTGATAACAATTTATTAAAAAGTAATGATGTGTGTTGCATCATATTTATGTGAACAGCAATTGCTTGTATCAGCTCTCATGTCTCATATCAAATGTCTCATATCTGTGGTATAAACCAATATTGTGATATGCTATTTACATTTACTATATAAATTTAAATTACAATTATATTATGTATTTTTTTTTATTCAGTTCGGGCCAGTAAAAATACAGTCCTGGCCAGTAGATTTCAGACCAAAAAAGACAGAGCAGATTTGCCTATCCATAGAGTACTTAGGACAGCGCGTAGGTGGGCATGGCTGCTCTCCACTTCCAGAGCATGTATAAGCCATACTAAACTTTCCACGGCCTCTCACTATGGACTTACGCTCTATTGGGGGTCCATTTCACTACAACCATTGTTATGTCCCTCAGTTTTCTGACTTTGCCAAAACCACTGAATGACACACTAAAAACGGGGTGGGGGGGGGGTTGCCTGGCTCTGTTCCAGTTGACTGGTCTCTAGAGATGCAGAAATCCTTCCTTCTCCTAAAAATCGCCTTAGTCTTATCCACAGCATTCAAGCATCTCGGAAAGACTTTCATAACTGTACCCAAGTTAGCTTGCATGAATCCAAGAAGTCGGACCAATGGGCTTTGTGATTATATTTCCTGTGCCCTTTCCTGCGTTATGGGCCAATCACCCTGCCTTTGGGTCATTGACTATGTGAATGGGTTGTAAGAAATCAAACCTAACAAAGAATACTACAATATCCACCTCCATACCCCATATGGATTGTTAGATTTTGTCCACTTTTGATCCATGTACAAAATTAATGCAACCGGTAGTCAGGGGAGAATCTTTATTTATTTGCATGAGTCCAAGATGTTGATCTTCCATAGTTCTTACATGTTCTCCAATAACTATAAAGTTAACACAGTCTTTTATGCCAGGACACATAAGAGGCGGTCAGTGGTCATAGCCAACCCTTACACAGCCCATTATCCTTCAATAAGAAAGGTATATTCTACAAACAGAACCTACACTAAACATATATATATATATAGCAAATAATGGTGCAATTTGCTATATATGCCCTCGAAAAGGCAAACCCTTCTCCAGCATGGTTTTAATTTTCTTGAGCAAAATAGTCACTAGCAATCTATAACAAAATGTTATGCTTATTATACTTAAACTTAAAAAAATATAACTAAAACTATAAAAAAACAATTAAATTAATAATTTCTTATTTTCTTCTTTTCATATACATGTATGCAATGATGATTGCTGGGTAATATGTATGTTGTTGTCCAATGTCAAGTCCAAAGCATGCCATCAGGGCCCGCAAGGCCTTCTCTGCTAGCCTAGTGATGTCAGAATCAGAAAATTATATTTTTATAATTTATTTTCATTAATGCATGTATTCTACAAAGTGTTTCCATCAGTCTATTAACCTCATTTCATTGCTATTCTCTCCCTCAGTTGGGTTGCTTCCAGTGCAGCTCATATAAATTAGAGATTTTCTCCAATCAGATTTTTCACCTGTGCTGTCTTAGGGTGAAAATCAAACCTGAGGCCTTCAGAATTTCGAGTGAATCCCCACTGCAGTTGAAGCAAATGGGGACGATTTTGTTGATTGTCATATTCTTTGACCAATCAGATTTCGAGTTTGCCATGTTGGGCGTATTCTTTGACATGCAGGAGCCTTCTAGCTTGCCTAGCCGCCTACATCAGCATTTTTCGTTTGGTGTGATCGGAGGGCCGGTTATCTAACTGAAGTAAAACTAGCTAGCATGTCACATAGCAACATCTAAGGTTTATTTAAACTTTATTTTGTGATGTCTAGATTTTCAGATGTAGTGCATTGGATTTTTTGTTTCGATTTTTCCTTAGCCCTGTTGTTTTTTATTGCACAATGGAGGAGAAGAAATAGATTTGTTAGATTTACTGAGCCTTTTTCGAGAAGGGCCTTTCAAGAAAAGCTGGAAATTGTGAGGAAGGGTTCAGCAACCCCACAGCAAGTAGCCCTGTCCCAGTCAGGGAAAGGATTCGTGCAGCGATTTCAATCGATGAACTATGAAAAGTACACCTGACTTACAGCGTTGTTGTGAGTGTGTTCTTGTTTCTTTAGTAATGATATTGATTTGGGCTTTGCGATGTCTATTTATGATGCAGAATTCTGTCATACTGCATAATAGTGGTACATCCTTGATGGTTTCAGTCACCAAGTATTCATATTTCTGTTTGACCTCTATACTTTTCCAATACAATAGCCTAAGTAACTCATTCAACTGTAAAATCCAACACATTGTTGATAAAATATAGTTAGGTCCGGAAATATTTGGACACTGACACAATGGACGTCACTAGAAATTCATGGATGGGGAACTAAGCCTCATTTTGGGGGATCTGGGCATACTCCCCAAAATATCTTTTCATCATGTGTATTTTTAGAGTAACAACGGGTGTCAAATCTATGAAAATAAGGTTATTTTTGGTCTAGGTTGGCTAAAAATATACCTGTCTCATAGTTTGTGTTAGACACTTATCTAATATGACGTAAAGTCCACTCTGTCCTCATCCATCCAACACCAACATAAGGCACAAAAGGCGGTACTGTGTAGCCAAAATACTTTGGTCAACTATAGTTTATAGTAAATGAACATCTACATACAGTACTTATTCAGTACTTATTCTGTTTTCTAAATACTTTGGTCAACTATAGTTTATAGTAAATGAACATCTACATACAGTACTTATTCTGTTTCTGTATCGGGCCCCTTGAGCTTTTCGACCTTTTGCCACATTTCAGGCTTCAAACATAAAGATATAAAACTGTAATTTTTTGTGAAGAATCAACAACAAGTGGGACACAATCATGAAGTGGAACGAAATTTATTGGATATTACAAACTTTTTTGGGCATGCAAAATTATTCAGCCCCCTTAAGTTAATACTTTGTAGCGCCACCTTTTGCTGCGATTACAGCTGTAAGTCGCTTGGGGTATGTCTCTATCAGTTTTGCACATCGAGAGACTGAAATTTTTGCCCATTCCTCCTTGCAAAACAGCTCGAGCTCAGTGAGGTTGGATGGAGAGCGTTTGTGAACAGCAGTTT
>JACXGI010013767.1:0-12404 GCA_016801175.1 Esox masquinongy | reverse complement strand
TGTTGTGGTGAGAGAGGATGTCCTGCGATGGCGTTATGTGACGTGGTGGAGGAAAAAGGGAGCTCCAGCGGTTAAACTGTGTCCAGGTAAAGAAACGTTTTAAAGCACATCTCAAAGGTAACAGGCTTCAAAGCCTTGCTTGCATCAAAGCCCTCCCGTCACCTCTCACCTTCACCTGAGCCTCCGTCTCTCCCTATAGCTCCTAATCTCTCATTTTCTCTCTCTTTTGTTATTCTATTTGTCCCACGCTAGCTCGCTGTCTTTCTGTTTTTGTCTCACTGTCTTTCTTGTTTTCCCTGTTCTACTCTGTCTTTTTGTCTTTGTATCTCTCTCTGTCACACTCTCTCATTAATAACACAAGTTAGGATCGCAGCATTGAACTATACTTGCGGCAAGTCATTTCTTGTTGGTTTTCCAAAATTTTAACACAAAACAACCTTGCTTGACCAAACAAAAGCACATAAAATGATTTGTTTCTACAGCCAGCACGTTCTCTGATATATGCAAAAAGTGATGGAATGATGTGTATATGATCTGTTCAGGTCCAATACATATACTTGTCAACTCAGTCTCTCCACTCAGACACACTGAATCAAACAAGGTTTAACCTTGGGGTGGTTGGTCGGCAGCATTTGGTCGTACCGTATATGAGTAAAACATCTCAGCAAGCAGAAGAGTCAGAGAGCCTGTGTACACCTGACTCCAGGTCATATCTACATGGCCCTGCAGGGATCCTGGGTAGATGTGTTTGTCTCCTGGGTCTTTGTACATCTCATACTGGATGTATTGTAGCCAGTATGGGTTAAGTCTACTCTACCTAGTCTTGTCCAACATCTGTATCGGTTCATAAAACTTTAGTTGTAATGGATGGCGGTTAAATTACAGTTAGGAGAAAAAGTTTGTGATTTATAGCTGCATAAATGGCCCATAAAATATAATCTGATCTTTATCCATCTCATAGCAATAGATAAACTTTGATTTTACAAGAACACACAAAAAATGTCTACTTTTACATGTCTTCACTGAACACATTGATCAAACAAACAGCATAGACTGAAAATATGACTGCATTAAAGTAGGTAATTTAAGTCATGTGTTTCATTAGAGTTTTTTTCAGTCTCTTCGGTACTATTATTATTAGTATGGTGCAGTTTTTCAAAACTCTTAGTACAAGACCCCAAACGGATCATTCTTGTAAATCATATAATCTTGCATGCAAACAACTGGTTTTGCTTTCATTTGGTTTGTAAACATCTTTCACCACAAGATCAGTGATTCAACCATTAAGTTTTTGATGAAATGCAACGAGTACATTCGTTAAGTCATCAAAACGATTATTTCAGTTAAGTCTTTATAACTGATTATTTCAGTTAAGTCTTTATAACAATTAATCCAAGACCAAACAATGTAAGACGTTTCAAAATGACTCTGTGAAGTATTAAATGTAATCTGTTGCCGTTTATTTCACTGTTTTCACATTATGCAAAACACTAACTGTACATTACCCATCACAATAGACAGAATATAAATTCCATTATTTCTTCTACAATCATTGACACAAAAAAGTAACTTTTACTGCAACATGATTTTTTTGCCCAATCAATTGTTAGACAAATACTATCAGAAAGAAATAAAATAAATGTCAGTGTTTATGTCAGGTCCTGGCTGGGGACCTCTAGGCATCTCTGCACTGCTGTTTTTGATTGTCCTCAATTAGTGGCAGCTGCCCTGCGTTGCCTCTAATTGGGGGCCCTATTTATGTTGCTCTTCTTTTGCTTTTGGTGTGGATCATTATTTGTGCCAGTCATGTTGTACTACAGTTTGCGGAGTGCTGCTCATTTTGTTGTTTTTGTGCGTAATAATAAAAGGATGTTTTCCTACAACTTTGTGCCTCGTGTCCTGCCCGCGCGCGACATGACTGTTTACCTCACACTACATTAATTTGCGTCAATTCTGTATTCGGTATTTTGTCATGATATCTTGTCCATGTCACAATGAATATCTTCATTTTTCATGCAATGTGGGAAAAATATTTTGACATGGCAAATCCAAACGTAACATTGGTCACCAGCGATGTCATGACATGGCTTATCCATGAGCTGTAGGAGTGTGGCATGAGGATGACGGTCATAGACCTTCCATCTCCATAATGAAAAGGACATTATGGGGTCAGGAATCAGGGATTGGCCCAAAACCATTCCTGAACCACCTCTGAATGGTGGATCCTAAGATTATCACAGTTTCATTGAGGAGCTCAATGAGGTGTGCAGCCACAGCATTGTAAGACCCAAGAAGGGGCTTAAGTCCTACCACGCCATCTTCGGATAGGGCTACACACATGAATATGTTTCCCCCACATTGTCCAGACATGGACAGTTGCTCATTGGCCAATGATATTGCGCCGACACTGTCAAGTTTGGGCCAGGTAGAAGACTGCTTAATCAACAAAGATGTTCTTGTGATGGTTCACAGCAGTTCAGTTTGTAGTTTTGACCCCGTCCAGGGGCTCTTGAATGTATTCCTCTGGCTTGTTGTCTATCCTGCTCCATGTTGAAGGACATTGCCAATGTTCCGAATCAGATTCAGAAAGAGTTTTACCCCTCCAAGTAAGTTCCAACAAACGGAATTTGTTCTGGCCATTGGTGCAACAATTTATACAGAAGGAATAAGGGAAATAAAAACAAATAAGAGCAGTTGACTGAGCATAAAAATAGACTGTGCATTCATAAATTACAAAAAAATAACTAAGAACTACATGTAACATGCAAGATTTTGACCAGTTGAGGGTTGTGTGTGTATGTGGGGAGAAGTAGTAGACTAGTCCAGTTGAGGGTTGTGTGAATGTGGGAAAGGGTTATAGATTTGTCCAGTTGAGGGTTGTGTGTGTATGTGGGGAGCGGGCTATAGTCAATTTGGTTGCGGGGGCATGTTCAAGAGGCCTACTGCTGTAGGAAAGAAACTGTTCTTGTAGCGAAAGGTTTTGGTCCTGATAGACCTCAGCCTTCTGCCAGAGGGGAGAGTTCTGAATAGTCCATTTCCAGGGTGAGAGGGATCAGCCCCAATCATTGCTGCTCGCCTCCGCGCCCTGGAGGTGTGCAGGTCATGTAGAGACGGCAGATTGCAGCCAATCACCCTCTCTGCAGACTGAACTGTCTTTGGCAGTGGCTGCAGCGTACCAGACGGTGATGGAGGAGGTCAGGATGGACTCTATGATGGCAGTGTAGAAATGCACAATCATAGTCATTGGCAGGTTGAACTTTTTCAGCTGCCACAGGATTTACATCCTCTGCTGTGCTTTCTTTGTAAGAGAGGTTATGTTCAGCTTCCACTTGAGGTCCTGGGTAATGGTGGTGCCCAGAAAGGACTCCACAGAGTTGACTCAGGAGCCACCCAGGGTGATGGGAGGAAAGGCAGCTGGGCTTCTCCTGAAGTCCACTATCATCTCCACTGTATTTAGGGTGTTGAGCTCCAAGTTGTTCTGACTGCACCAGGACACCAGATGGTCAATCTTCCACCTGTAGGCGGACTCGTCTCTATCAGAAATAAGTCTGATGAGGGTGGTGTCATCCATAAACTTCAGGAGCTTGATAGAGTGGTGACTGGAGGTGCATCTGTTGGTGTACAGGGAGAAGAGTAGGGGGGACAGGACGCAGCCTTGAGGGGAGCCGGTGCTGATGGTCAGGGGGTCAGACAGGTGCTTCCCCAGCCTCACATGCTGCCTCCTGTTGGACAGGAAGGCTGTGATCCACTTGCATGTGGACTCGGGCACTCCCAGTTGGGATAGCATGTCTTGGAGCAAAGTGGAAATTATGGTGTTGAATGCGGAACTGAAGTCCACAAACAGGATTCTGGCTAAGGTTCTAGGGGAGTCCAGATGCTGGAGGATGAAGTAAAGAGCCATGTTGACCGCATTGTCCAAAGGCCTGCTGGCTCTGTAGGCAAACTGCAGTGGGTCTAGTGAAGTGATGGTCTTGAGGTGGGACAGCACAGGGCGTTCAAATGACTTCATAACCACAGAGGTCAGGGCCACGGGTTTGTAGTCGTTAAGTCCTGTGATCTTTGGCTTCTTGAGGACTGGGATGATGGAGGATTTGAAACAGGCTGGGATGCAGCATGTCTCCAGTGAGCTGTTGAAGATGTCAGTAAACACAGCAGAAAGCTGATCTGCACAGTGCTTAAGGGTAGATGGGGAGACACCGTCAGAACCAGCTGCTTTTCGGGGGTTCTGTCTCTTGAATAGTCTGTTAACGTCCCCTTCCAGGATTGAAAGTTCCATTGTAGTGGCAGGGGTGAGGATGATTGGGATGGGTAAATGTGAATGGGCCCCAATGGTTGGGGTTGGTGTTGATGGACACACAGGGAGAAGGTATGTTGTCAGGACTGCCCTTTAATAAATTACAAAAAAATAACTAAAAAGTATATGTAACGTGCCAGATTTTGTCCAGTTGGTGGTTGTGTATGTATGTGGTGAGGGGTAATACATTTCTCCAGTTGAAGGTTGTGTGAATGTGGGAAAGGGTTATAGATTTGTATAGTTGAGGGTTGTGTGTATCTAGGAAAGGGTTATAGATTTGTACAGTTGAGGGTTGTGTGTATCTGGGAAAGGGTTATAGATTTGTATAGTTGAGGGTTGTGTGTATGTGGGAAAGGGTTATAGATTTGTACAGTTGAGGGTTGTGTGTATGTGGGAAAGGGTTATAGATTTGTACAGTTGAGGGTTGTGTGAATGTGGGAAAGGGTTATAGATTTGTACAGTTGAGGGTTGTGTGAATGTGGGAAAGGGTTATAGATTTGTATAGTTGAGGGCTGTGTCTGTATGTGGTCTTTCAAATCTGCAGATGAACTGATTTAAGTTGTTGGCAAGTTGCAGGTCATTAATGGAAAGGAGGGATTTAGGCTTGTAGTTGGTAATATGTTGGAGGCCTCTCTAAACAGATGCAGAGTAGTTGGTATTCAAGAGACAGAACCCCCGAAAAGCAGCTGGTTCTGACGGTGTCTCCCCATCACCGTCGGCTTCCTTCACTGCCTTACCAAAGCTGTATTTAGCCTCTCTGTACCTGTCTCTGTCCCTACTCCTGAACGCCTCCTACTTTTCCAAACGCAGCCATCTCAGTTTGGCTGTGAACCACAGTTTATCATTGTTGTCACTCACCCCGGTCCGTGTTGGTACGCAGCTGAGCTCACAGAAGCTGATGTATGATGTCACAGCGTCAGTGTACTCATCCAGACCATTAGTGGCAGACCTAAAAATGTCCCAATCAGTGCATTCCAGACACACACACAGATCCTCTGTTGCTTCACTGCTCCACATCTTTGACTTTCACACAACAGGCTTAGAAAGTTTTAGTTTTTGCCTCAATGTGGGTATTAGATGGACCATGACGTGGTTTGAGAGTCCCAGAGCAGCATGGGGCACAGCGTGATAGGCGTTGTTGATTGCAGTTTAGCAGTGATCCAAAGTGTTTACCTCTCTGGTTGGGATTTTAATAAACTGTTTATATTTCAGGACTTCGTGGCTTAGGTTACCTTTGTTGAAGTCGCCAAGAACAATCACTAAGGAGTCCGGGTGTGACTGCTTGCCTGGAGAATCGGTTCGGCCAGCTGCCGTTGTGTCTCGTGCCCGTTGGCTGACGGTGGAATGTAAACACCAACTAGGATAAATGAAGAGAATTCCCTCGGCCTGTAGAAAGGTTTGCAGTTGATAAAAAATTATTCCAGGTCAGGAGAACAGTACTGTAGTATGACTGTTACATCATTGATATAAATGATTCCAGGTCAGGGTAACAGTACTGTAGTATGACAGTCACATCGTTGATATAAATGATTCCAGGTCAGGGTAACAGTACTGTAGTATGACTGTCACATCGTTGATATAAATGATTCCAGGTCAGGAGAACAGTACTGTAGTATGACAGTCACATCGTTGATATAAATGATTCCAGGTCAGGGTAACAGTACTGTAGGATGACAGTCACATCGTTGCCCCATATTCCTCCTTCCTTCGTTTTGCCAGAGAGTTCTGTGCCATGATCCAGCCAGAAGATTGAAAAACCAGGCAGTTGCAGTGCTGAGTCCGGTATAGATCCACACAGCCACGTTTCTGTGAAACACAAGGCGGAAGATAAGGAGAGATCTCTGTTTTTCGCCAAAAGCTGGTGAAGTTCATCAAGTTTATTGCTAAGTGATCGCACGTTGGCGAAGAATATTTCTGGTAGCAGAGTCCGTAGTCCATGGAGCCTAGAGAATATAAGCGCCCCAGCCCATTTACCTCACCGTCGGCTTCTCACTGCTTGACAAAGTACAGATGTAGCTGTGACCAGAATGTCCTGTAATTCACCGGATGTTGCGAGAATATCTGGGAATAAATCCACAGGAGTTGTTTCCCTGATGTTCATGATCTCTTCTCTTAAGAAAACAATTGTCGCAGAATGTTGAATTAACTCAGTGAATTGTCACGGATCACTGAATTAACTCAGAGGATTGTCACAGAGCACTGAATTAACTCAGACAGTTGTCACAGAGCACTGAATTAACTCACAAAATAAGACAGAAAATTGCACACCAGCTGACCAAGGCAGCCATCTGCGGTGCCATCTTGAAGCAATGTAAGTTCACATGGTTTATTTAGTTATATAGTAACCAGTTGTGGTTACTGCTATGGATGGTAATCACGTCCTGTTTATAAATTGTATTGTACATATGCAATGCAGTGGTCTTTTGTTGCTTACGCTACCAACACCTAGGTTGTGGGTTTGAATCCCACTGAGGTCACATACAAATCTGTGGCCTTAGGGTGGTGATTCTGTACTTTTCAATCTAAACATAGTAGGCAAAACAATGTAAAATAAATACAGTATATAAACCAAATGTTTGAGTGATGATCACTTAAGAACAATAAGCATAGTGATAGTGAAAGGTATTTTAACAATAGAGAAGAGAATCATATCAAAGGTATGCACATACTTAGTATGGACATAATGCATTTCAATGTGAAACGTCCTTCTAGAAACTTTCTAGAAAGTTTTTTTTTTTACTCAGGCAATGTCAGATGTACTTAGAGTTGTGAAAAAAAATTTTTTTTGATGATCTGTTGTTTTTTGTACTATGAGTGGTGAAATATTACCACATACTGAATAGTGAATAGTACCAAAGCGTCTGAAAAAAACTAAATTAGTGTAACAGTACTGTAGCATGACTGTCACATCGTTGAAATAAATGATTCCAGGTCAGGAGAACAGTACTGTAGTATGACAGTCACATCGTTGATATAAATGATTCCAGGTCAGGGTAACAGTACTATAGTATGACAGTCACATCGTTGATATAAATGATTCCAGGTCAGGGTAACAGTACTGTAGTATGACAGTCACATCGTTGATATAAATGATTCCAGGTCAGGGTAACAGTACTGTAGTATGACAGTCACATCATTGATATAAATGATTCCAGGTCTGGGTTGACGTTCAGATGTGGGTTAGAGGTGCCCTGTCAAAATTTGCCCCTCAAAACAGTGATCTTTTGAAATGGAATATGCACCTGTCAAAATAAATATCAGAAACCTCAGGAGTGCATCTCTTGCACTTTCTAACATCTGTGTCCATGAGTCGACAATAAGTTAGACACGAAAAAAGAGTGAAATTTGTAGGAGACTACAACCGAGAAACCACTGCTCTCCCCCTAAAAACATTGCTGCCTATCTCAGGATTGCCAAAAACCAACTGGATGTTCCACAGCACTACTGGAACAATGTTCTATGGACAGACCAGACAACAAACCTTTGTCAAAAGGGCAAAATGCTATAAACGCTAGAAAAAATACTTCATACTAAAACCTCATTCCAGTAGTGAAGCATGGTGGAGGAAGCAACATGATTTGAGGCTGGTTTGCCGTCTCAGGGCCTGGACATCTTATAACTTTTGAGGGAACAATTACTGTAATTTAAGCCTGTGTCAGGAAATTCTACAAGAGAATATCAGGTTAACAGTCGGTAATCTGAAGCTGAAAAGATGTTTGGTTATGCAGCATGAGAATGATCTTAACCCTCCTGTTGTGTTTGTTTCATGTTAATTAATTCTGTGTTCACGGTCCAAAATGACTGCCCCATTATAACTTATTATAAATCCATAATAATACATATATTATCACCAAATGTTGATGATCTAACACCAAAGTATTAGATCTTGTGAACATGTTTTGAACTTCTATTTCCTATTCATGGCCTGTAGGCCTCATTGACCTGAGCTCATACAACTCGTTTTTGAGTATAAAAATAAATACTCAGATAAAAGATATTGTTCTACTTATCATATACTACTTTGTGTCAAAGTTGAACAAGGACTTTTGTTTTGAAACCATTAAAAAAATTTTAATGGTGGCACAAATTAACATCTGTTGTGTTCCCAGTCAAAACTGACCAGTATGATTTTATTAGTAAAGAAAGGACTTAGGCCCAAAACTATACATGAAAACTTTACCATGTTGCAAAATTAATGTCTGAACACATTAAAGAACAACAGTAACAATAACAGTATTACTATCAATAACAAAGACATTAAAATATTCACAATCTATCAATGAATGGCAGTTATTATACTGTGTGTTCTCATGCACACATTGGACGTGATGGTTACGTACATGGAGGCAGGAGGCAACTAGAAGTGGTCCTTCTGACCGTCCTCACTACGCTCATTTTTTTGGAGCAGCTTCTATGAGATGAAGAAATTGTCAGGTTATGTTGTGTCCCTGGAGACCTGCACTGATTTCCAGGAACACTCGCGTCCCCTGATCCCTTTCGGGAACACTGTCAACACATTTCCCGATGTAAACCTACATGTTCCAGGCATAACCTGTCCTGGCATCACATGCTGCCCATATCTTTATTCCATATTTAGACAGTTTGCTTGGCATGTACTGTTTGAAAAGGCAGCATCCCCTAGAAGCGACGCTCATCCACTGTGATGTCTGGACTTGGGTTATAGATGAGTGGCAGGCGCTCCACCCACTTGACGGCGGCCTGGTCTTGTATCATGGTTGTCGAAACGAATCACCAGTGACGTGAAATGTCTGGAGTGACATACTGGCACGAAAAATTGCCCGACCAGACTGCATCCCATAAACTGATGGTAGATTCATTTCTGGATCTGTACACACCCTCAAGAGACCCATGTGTGCTTGGACGTCTGTCTGGTCTACCTCCTTCCAATTGTCTTTGTAAACGCATCTCCCCTCCAAATTGGTCATGTTTATCCCGATAGTTTCGATTGACTCTGTCAGGAACAGTTCGAAGCAGGATGTCATCAACTCAGGATATGGCATACCTTGTTTTCCCTGGGGTCATCCAGATAAAATGTTCGGCCGACAGCCGACCTCTCCTCAGGTGGGGATGAAGACCAAGACACATTCCCATTCTTTGACCGGACTGTAACAACGACCTCAGCAGGGCCCTCTTCCTCATCACTGAATTGTTCCACATCGGTTGTCTCTCGGTTTGGATAATATTCTGTGTTGTCTTCAACTTCTGACACTTCCTCCTCTAATGCATCTTCACTGTCAGTTTCCTGGCTTCTCTCTTCACCAGAGTGATCATCAAAGATATGATCAAAAGCCTCATATACAGTATATCGTTTGGTCATTGTGCTGCCACAGAATGAAATGTAAGCAAGGCCTCAAAAAGCTTTATATACCAGAGCTGTGAGAAAAGTTGCGATTGTTTGTGAGAATCCATGTGGCGATCTGGGAGAGGAATTGTGTCCATCTGATGAATGGGCATGTGCCTGAATATCATTTTTATAGACTAACTGTGGTCTCACCCGTTCATTTCTAATGGCCGGTCATTTTTGACCAGGAACACCTCAGGTGTACAAAAGTTAAATAAAACAACCAAAATGTTATGAAAATCATCAAAATGTATTTTGTGTTTAGATGCCCTGTGTGGACAAAGTCATGCAAACTTGTGGCCATTGGCTTCATTGGGCCTGGGCGTCCGTGGCTATAGCCCCGGATCTTTTTTATGAATAGCTCTGGATCTCAAATAATTTATATATATATTTTTTTTACAAAAAATTTATAATAAAATAATAGCCCCTGATCTATTCATCTGTAATTCCGATCATGCATTAAAGCCCTAAAAAATGTGATATTGTTGATTAAAAAAACTCAAATGTTTAGGGTCGTCTGTGTGTCATTCAAGCAGCAGATCAACTTTGCACTATTTGGAACGTGCACATTTTGTGTGAGCCTGCCGAGAGAGAGGGAGTGAGGGCTTGTCATTGTTGCCATCTGATTCTGGCATCTATGGGTATACGATAATTTTTTGATTCATTATTCTAAGAGCAATATAAGAAGTGCAGCTGAAGAGTAGGGCTGCACGATTAATCGAAATCATATTGAAATTGCAGTTTGAACATGTGCATTTTTTAAACTGTAGAAAGCAGTGATTTTGGCATTTTATTTTTACGCTCAATCAAAATAATTATTTTTACTGATGTGTCATCTTCGCTATAATCGTATTCGTATTTGTATACAATTTTGGCCTATTAGGTGTTGATTTTAGAATCTGTTTGCCTACTTAAAAATAATAATTCAGATTCTTAGTATAAAGGTTGGAGTCTGCCAAGCGAACGGCACGATCGTGTCAGTCAACACATATCTACAAGCGCTTTTACAACACATCTTCCCCTGCCTTTTGCTATTTTAAGACAATAAACGTTTATTTTCAATTCAAATATCCAGCTGTATGTCTCAAGTCAGTCAATCAAACTATACAATACATTGTTCTGATCACGCCTCTCACTCGTCACAATTTATTAAAAGTGAGTTAAAGTGAGTATTCTTAAAATATCCCAATTCCGTGATGGCTCTATAACTAACGAAAGTAATAGCCAAAACCCAATAAAGTAACAACATGCGCGGGTTGGGGAAACGATATTAGCTGTGCAGGCACCCCGAACAGCAAATTCTAACAGTCAGAAACATCAAAGATGAGGTGTAGAGTGTACTGCCTAAGAGTAATGCAGAGTAGTGCTTGGTGTTAAGGAGAGGAAGAGGATCGATTAAGAAAATGAACCCAGAGGACAATTAAATAGAGACTAGGAATGATAAGCCCCGGATGTATTGTGGCCCTAGCAACGCTTCTGCTTGTGGCAATCAGATTAAAAATCAGATTAAATTAACTACATTTTTCAGAGAGAAAACGTGGAAATCGGTCAAAATCAAGCAGAACAAGAGGTCAAACACAGAAGCAAATCTACAACGGACTGGCTTAAACAGAAGAACATTTGCATGTTGGAATGGCCAAGTCAGAATTCTGATCTCAATCCTATTGAAATGTTGTGGCATTACCTGAAGCAAGCCATTCATCCTTCTAACCACTGGTCTAATCAGCAACTACAGAAAATGTTTACTTGAGGTTATTGTTTTGAAAGATGATTCAATAAGTTACTAAACAATACGGTTCATATACTTTTTTATATTCGACCAGTGTGTTAAAGAAAGACATGTAAGAGGATACATTCTTGTGGGAACCTTGTAAAATGACACTGTATATATCTACTGTTTAGGCTTGGATGAAGATCCGGGTGTATTTCAGAAGCTATTTATTTCAGGTATATGGGTAATTCAAAAGGGTTCGCAAGTTTTTTTTTCTCACAACTGTCGGTTGACCTTTGTCAATAATTCTATGAGAACAAGGTAGTCTGACCCTAATGAGATGTTTTTTACGGGTTGTAAAAACGTTACTCTTGTTTTTCCTCAATTGCTTGGACGCTTAGTCCTTTACAAATTCAACCCTGCTGTTTTACAGAGAATGGCAATAAAATCCACCAAGCTACAACAAGTCATTGCAAAACAAAGCAATGCCTTAAATGTATTACTGGATGCAGTACAGTTACACACGAATGCAGAGTGATGGGGCAATGTAACTTATTATCATTCTTAAATATTCTTGCTATTGATGCCACAGTTGATATACTGACATTGGGCTGAACTCGCTGCCCAGCCTCTTTCATGGAAAGTCAATGACAGACAACATGGTCAGTAATTGTGGTGCTCATTTAATCTTAAACATTTTCCCCTTTTATTCCCCTTTGAGCTATTCCATCACTATCACTCTGAAACTCTCTTCCTCAATGGACGCCTTACCTGTCATTTTCCTTGCCTGGCACTGGCCTCTTTTCTTGATTGCTAGGATGCAGTACATGAAACTGGGTCCAGTTGATCTCCATTTTAACCTAATGAGTACAGCAATGTCCTTTTTTTGTAAAACAGTCAGCCAGTTATTTCTCTTTGTTGTGTCAAAGCATGGCACATTTTTGGGAAAGAGTCAACACGACCCTGCTGAAAATCGGAAAACTCAGTTGAGTAAATCATATCAAACAAAGTTAAAACATTTGGCCCATTCGTATAGA
>JACXGI010013766.1:0-20225 GCA_016801175.1 Esox masquinongy | reverse complement strand
CTTACAGGCCTTCTTCCCTCCTCCGCATGTCCGTGAGGAGGATGAGAGGCTTCACTGTCTGTGCCCGGTGCGCGCTCTCGCCCTTTATGTAGAGCGCACCAGGTCTATCAGACTGACTCCCCAGCTGTTTGTTTGTTATTCGGATTCCCGGCGGGGTCGTCCGATTTCCAAACAGCGTCTATCCCATTGGCTTTGTGACCGCATCACTTTCGCCTATGGGGCGTCTGGTTCTGTTATTCCGGAGGGTCTCCGTGCACACTCCACGCGGGGTGTTGCTGCCTCCTCTGCCCTCTTCCATGGGGTCAGAGTGGATGACATTTGCGCCGCGGCGTCGTGGTCGTCGCCTTCGGCGTTTGTGCATTTCTATTTGTTAGACGTGTCTCCGTCTTCCCTTGTTTATTCGGTCCTCGGTGCGGCTGCCCGAGATCTCTGAACTGGTTAGGGAATCAAGTGCTTTGCCTTGATTATATCCTCTCATCATCAGTGCTTTCCCCTGTGGCTTGGTGGCTCAAGGGTATTGTCACTGAGTACCAATGTAATAGGTGCAGGTTCGCCTCCTCCTTTTTGATTTAATTCATATTTTTTTGTATTCTCATGCCCCTCATTCCGTGATGTGTGGTGCATGGGTATTTTCTGTTGTGCTTGTGTGGAACGGATACGTTTCCCTCTCGCTTGAGCTCAACATCCCTTCTCCCTGGGTTGGCTTATGTTTCATGGGCCTACTCTAGGGGGATTCCATCATTACGCATTCGATCATCTCTTTCTGACCATGTCAGCTGTCGGGATGTTTTCGTCTTGGGGTTTTTGGGGTCGGTTTTTACTGGACCCTTTGAGCTTACTGGTGTTCCGGCAGGGAGTACATTTTTGGCTCGCTCGCTCCGCCGTAAACCACTAGGAGCTAAAGCCCCTCTAGGGGGCGGAGCTCCACGAAATATAACGTTAGTTACCGGGAATGTAACTCCGGTTATATGAGTGGAGCGGAGCCCCCTAGACCTGTTGCCCTGCCGTCCCAGGGGTTATGCTGAATAATTTCGGGAGGACGTTCTCTGGGCTCACGGGTCATATATAGGGGCAGGCGTGCCCTGATTGGCTGATGCATCTTGCATAATGAGTTTTCGGTACGGCCGCGGACGCGGCCAGGGTAAACCACTAGGAGCTAAAGCCCCTCTAGGGGGCTCCGCTCCACTCATATAACCGGAGTTACATTCCCGGTAACTAACGTTTTTTAACGCACAATGGAGAAGAAGAAATGGATTTGGTGGCAGATTTACTGGCAAAGTCTTTTTCGGGAAAAGCTGGAGTTTGTGAGTAAGGATCTGCCAACCCCCCAGCTAGCAGCCCTGTCCCAGTCAGGGAAAGGATTTGTGTGGCACTTTCAATTGATCAACTACGAAAAGTACACCTGGTTTACAGCGTCGACGGAACATTGTTGTTGTATGTTATTGTTTCTTTGGTACCTGTAATGTCATTGATATTGGCTTTGCGATGTCTATTTGCATTGCGGTGTCCTGTCATACTGCGTAATGGTACTGTACATCCTTGATGGTTTCAGTCACCATGTATTCATGTTTGTGTAATTTGTGTTTTGTAAGCCTCTTGTTAAATCACTTTATTCCACTGTCACTGTGAATATGGGGTGGTTACGTTGAATGACAATAGCCTATAGCCCAAATGTCATGGTTATTCAAATTATATAACAATTATTTTGTCATTATATAACCTTAGGACGTCATGCATGCTAAAAGTATTAACTTTCCATCCATCATGCTGAAGTTACTAAACATTATTGGTAGTAGTATAAAGTAGTATAAACGTGCCCCCCATGGAAATCAAATGCCCGTCCAACACATTTGTTCTGGTAATGGGCCTGTATCTACTCAACAGGTAAGCAAGTTAATAAGGACTGTAACAAGCTAATAGTTTGTTTTAACCAGCAAGGTAGTAGATAAACGTAGCTGCCATTTAGATGTACAGTAGTTGGTCAGGGGCCAATAACTTTCAAGAGGGGATGATTACTTTGTCATTTAAATTACGCTATATGGGCTTAGAAAATACACTGACATGTTAAAATAGGAAATAGGGGTGTACCGATTTCGATTCTAGTTCGAAAATTATTAGGTTCGATTTCGAGCTGCAACATTTAAAAGGAGTTTGCAATTCTGTGATTAAGTGACCACACGTTATTGATTGTGACCAGCTGTTACTATATCCACGCCAGTGATTGTGTACGGTTCATGTAAAGGAGTTGGCATTGAACGAATTGCACTCACAAAACTGTTAAAAACAACTATACGCTCTATACTTGCAGGCCTTTTATTTATTTAACTTTGGTTGCAACAATATGACCCTACATTAGAGATTCGTCAGCAAAAAAAAGGCCTCCGGTTTTCGTATTTCACCTTCTATACAAAAGTCTGTTGTGAAACGTTATATACATTTGACAGCAACAATAAGACTTCCGATTTTCATGTGTTGCTTTCAAAATAAGTCTGCGGTGTGTCTATAGTAGGCTACATTTTCAAAAAATTGTGGGGTAATTATAAATGAAACAAAATTACTATTTCAATAATAATTTACACAAGTTAAAGAATATTATGAGGTGGAGCACACTGAGAAATGGTTAGAGCGTAAGTAAGTTAATGTAGAGAACACTATCTAATATAAAAAAAATCCTATTTTGATGTTATTGTTGTCATTTTGCTTGTGCTCAATAGCTTTGTAGAGGGATTGTGTAATAAATCGAAACACACTATATTTTCCATCCCCCCACCGCAACGTATAAGGAATAATTTGAGGAAAAAGTCTTCAGTGCCGCAGTGAATGTATTGTACGAAATACTCAGGAGTTTTAAAAATTATAAACATAACGTGAAATCACTGTGTGCTACATCCAGCAAAACTATATTTTCTACTGCCTCTTTAACCCCCAATGCAACACACTATACACTACATGGAATTCAAATTGCCTCATTAATTAGTAGCTTGTGGCTTTTATTATGAGTCTGGTAAGTGATTCATGAACAGTTTTAGATGATGGTTAATTGAGAGTGAACATCAAAAAGAAATTGATATAAGTGGAAAGAAAACACTCAACATTCTATCCCCGCTACATTTAAAGCCAAACTACCAATAAACTCTACTCGTACCAAAGAAATATCCAATGTTAAAATAGGCAACAAGTGCTGGACATAGTTGCCGCCAATTAAAAAAATGTTACATTGTAATTGTTGTAAGTGTTCTATATTTTTATAATTTTTACATATTATTTAAGTAAGTTGTTTTAATAAAAAGCTATTGTTTTTTATTTACAAAACAGGGCCAATAGTCTTGACAGCAGTGTAGTCAGCACTGAAAAAAATTAGATAATCGAAAATCTAGTTGAATTGTGACCTAAAAGTCAGAAGTCAAATCGAATCGAGGATTTGGGGAATCGTTACCCCCTAACAGTCAAATATTTAGTGGAATGCTATGTTACCATGATTATTTAATCAGAAAGAACAGCTAGCAGGGGCACTAAAAATAGCTAACGATGCTACCGTTGGCAATAAATGCTAATGATGTAAACTAGCTAGTTACTCTATCTAAAATGATTCTGACGACATGAACATTATAACAAGTGGTTTAGCTGTTAATAATTTGCCTTTGATATATGGTGTCATGTTTTCCAGCCTCAGTAGCTAATCTATGCTCAGTAGCTAAGTTAATCCATTGTTTTCATTTGTACAATGACTTGCTACTATAGGCAAATATTTAGTGTCATGATTATTTCATTAAAAAAAATAGCTAGCAGAGTCAATCAAAAATAGCTAAAGATGCTAACGTTAGCGATAAATGCTAATGACGTTGGCTAACTAGTAACGTCAGCTAACGGAAATATGTTTAACTAACCTCAATTTAATCTAATGTTAGTCCATCTAAAATCATTCTGGTGACATGAACATTATAACATATGGTTTAGATAATAATTTGAGCTTTAGGAGATGGTGTCATGCTTTCAAGCCTCAGTAGCTAATCTATGCTCAAATAGGTAAGTTAATTCTCTGTTCATTTGTCCAATAACTTGCTAATATATGCAATTATTTAGTGGAATGCAACGTTGCCATGATTATTTCATCATATAATTGCTAAAAGAGCCTCAGACCTGAACATTATAACCAATGCTTTAGCTTTTAATAATTTGCCTTTGGTAGAGCTGCTGTTAATAATTAGCCTGTGGTACAGCTGCTGTCTTGGATCGAATATTTAAAACCGAGAGGTTGATAAGGGATGATCTGGTGCCTAACCAATTTAGAGACAAACTCGACAGCTCCTACTTTACACAGCTGCAGCGTTCCTCGCTGGGAACAAAAGGAGAGGTAGAGAAGTAGCCTACAGCAATGATAAGAAATGCATCATGCACCATAACATGATCCTGAAGCCACAGACTCTGGCCAACCTCATGTTTCTAAATGGGAATTCCAAGTTACTATAGACATGCATTTAGAAATAACGTTTAATTTCAAGTCAATTCTATGTTTTCATTTTTACAGCCAATATATGCTATGTACAGGCCAACACTAGTTAAATGTTGAGCGCTTAATATTTGAAACCATGTGATTTGCAATTTCTTGACATGTAGCCCATTGATACAATGTATTTTTTGTTCCTTTCTGGCTACATGATACTGCTTTTTTGTTTCAATTTAATTGAATTCCAAGCAAGTAAATTTACTATTTTATTTTATACATTATATAGGCAAAATGTTGTCTAAAAATGCCCGGATAGTGTATTGTAAATGCATTACTATTTCGTAGTTACGACTAGTTGTCGTATACAATTAATAATAAGCTAATAATATAGTGCTACTTGTTTGAGTGCATACATTTTGGCTAAAAGACTAACTGATCTGTAGACTAAATCATGATTATTATTAGCCAATCTTCATCCTTTCATTTTGTTAATAACAAGCTAGCCTTCATTAAAAGAATACATTTCTTGATTATTTAATTATATATAAATATATATATATATACAGTTCTGGAAATAATTAAGAGACCCCTGCAAAATTATCAGTTTCCTTGGTTTTACTATTCATAGGTATGTGTTTGAGTAAAATGAACAGTTTTGTTTTATTCTATAAACTACTGACAACATTACTTCCAAATTACAAATAAAAATATTGTCATTTAGACTATTTATTTGTAGAAAATAACAACTGGTCAAAATAACCAAAAAAAGATGCGCTGTTTTCAGACCTCAAATACTGCAAAGAAAACAAATTCATATTCATTTTTCAACAACAAAATACTGATGTTTTAACTTAGGAAGAGTTCAGAAATCAATATTTGGTGGAATAACCATGATTTTTAATCACAGCTTTCATGCGTCTTGTCATGCTCTCCACCAGTCTGTCACATTGCTGTTGGGTGAATTTATGCCACTCCTGGCACAAAAATTCAAGTAGCTCGGCTTTGTTTGATGGCTTGTGACCATCTATCTTCCTCTTGATCAAATTCCAAAGGTTTTCACTGGGGTTCAGGTCTGGAGATTGGGCTGGCCATGACAGGGTCTTGATCTGGTGGTCCTCCATCCACATCTTGATTGTCCTGCTGGAAAAAACAATTCTCAGAGTTGGGGAACATTGTCAGAGCAGAAGGAAGCAGGTGTTCTTCCAGGACAACCTTGTACTTGGCTTGATTCATGCATCCATCACAAAGACAAATCTGCCTGATTCCAGCCTTGCTGAAGCATCCCCAGATCATCACCGATCCTCTGATTCTTCATAGTGGGTGCGAGACACTGTGGCTTGTAGGCCTCTCCAGGTCTCCGTCTAACCATTAGATGACCAGGAGTTGGGCAAAGCTGAAAATTTGACTCGTCAGAGAAGATGACCTTACGCCATTTCTCTACGGTCCAATCCTTATGGCTTTTGCAAACGTCAGCCTGGCTCTTCTTGCTTCTCATTGATGAATGGCTTTTTTCTAGCTTTGCACGATTTCAGCCCTGCCCTTAGGAGCCTGTTACGAACCGTCCTTGCCGTGCACTTCACCCCAGCTGCTGTTTGCCATTCTGTTGGTAGGTCACTTGATGTCATCCTACGGTTGTTGAGTGACATTCGAATGAGTTGACGGTCATCTCGGTCAGTGGACAGTCGTTTTCCCCCTCTGCCAGTCTGTAGCTTTGTTGTCCCCAATGTCTGTTGCTTGTTCTTATGAACCGCCGTCTTTGAAATTTTCAGGATGGAAGCAACCTGACGCTCACTGTATCCCTCTGCCAGTAAAGCCAGAATTGAACCCTTCTTTTCCTCACTCAAAGCTTTTCTTTTCAGCTCTTTTGTCATGCTGAATAGTTATTTTTTTATTCAAATTAACTTTGAGGTACTTCTTGCACTGTTTTTACCATCCAGCTGGTCCTATTGCTAGAGGATAGTGATGACCACAGCAGTGGTTTTCATACTATTCCTTGTTAAATTAGATTTGGTTCAGGTAATCACCTAATCAGTACCTCATTAATTAAAATGAGGTGTGCCTGTGTTGGAATTTAAGAGACACTGGAATGGAGTGGCTGCCATAAATGTAGAGATGCTGATTTAAGAAAAATTTGGACTGGTCTCTTAATTTTTAACAGAGCTGTATATTTTAAATCGGAATCAATTTGGAGTTCCTCTTCATATTCAAAATGTTGTTTTGCAGGTCCGGTGTGCTGTCCATGTATGCCATTTGAAATTCTGTGTAATCACACAGCCTCTGTCCAGCTCAGTATAGAGGTGGAGTCGCAAAGTCCTCCCCCTCGGAATAACATGTTCAGTAACAAAAAAACAACTATGAGCATTATGACTTTTATAACTTTTTCGGCTCAAATTGTATTGAAATCATATTGTACAGGCCATTATGATGTCAACAGTGTGTGCATTGATGTTCTAAAGAGCACTTTTTACATCTTGTTGAATACATAACAGAAAAATCTGTAATTGTCTCATGTTGTGCTGGTCTTACAGATAAGATTAGTACTTTCCTTGTCCTGAAAATTTGATTATAGCCCAGAATATTTTTTTTTAACATTAAATAATCACACAACAGGCATCAACAGCATCATATCTGTGTGCATAATTTCGAAATGGTCAGTTCACATTAGGCGTGCCACTACTGCAATCCTCATTCTATGTTTATATAGCTATGTTGACACCTTGCTAGGAACTTGTTGTAATTCGTGGTGAAAATAATTTATCATGGGTAAGTGTGTAGTGCAATAAGAAATGTCTGTTGTGGAAGAGTGGAAGTTTATTCCACGAAGTGGTGCGCCTGGCCCCACCAAGTCTCCAACACACCCTTGATGATGTTAATCAGTGGTCCTGCATAACATTTGCTTCTCTAAAGTTCTGGAACACCAGGTGTGGGTCATCAGCCCCACCCTCCTGAGCTCACCAGGAGAGGTGTGAAACTCTGAGAAAATTGCAATGTAACTAAATGAATGCTATTGTGGACATTTATCTATTGTGTTTGGATTTCCCGTTCCCCATAAAGGGCTGAATATTCTGATATGCTTTATTGTGCTGTAGGGGTTATGGATCAAACTTCATAAGAACATTGTTGAAATGGTTGTCCTCGTAGTATGTCTGACAACAACTGGCAGCAACGCCCCATCCATTCAATAATTTTGCATTGATTAAGTGGGACAGTTCCTGTCCTTTGTGTTCATTGTGTTTGCCAAGACAATGCTAATGACTACTTGGGAGAGTGTTTTAGATATGTCTGATCTTGGGATAAATAGCCATGTCTCCAAAAAGTTTTTGGAGTTTGTCATTGTTAAAGAGACCTCCCAACATGTTATGTTGTAGTCATATTTTGGAGTCTGTTGTTAACAGAAGCTCATAGCATACCTTTGTGCTATTGTGTGTCTTATAGTATACAGCTCCGGAAAAAATTAAGAGACTACTGCACCTTTTTCTTTCCTTTCAAAAAAGTCGAAAAGGAAGGTTTTGAGTGAGGACTTGACTCAAATCTTTCATTTTCAACTTTTTTGAAAGGAAAGAAAAAGGTGCAGTGGTCTCATAATTTTTTCCAGAGCTGTACTTAGTAGACTTTTAGACTAGTTGGGAGGACATTGAATCGTGTTGGTATGCAACTATGTTTTGCATTGTAACTTTACTACTTAATTGGAATTAGGGATGTCACACTAGCAGAAATTTAGTAGCAATACCAGCGATACCAATACCAGCTAAATTCCACGATTCTCGATACCCAATTCAATACCACGGTAAAAAACTAAAAGAAAACAATAAATCCCATGTGACACAGACTGAACGGTAAGGACGGTAGCCTACTACTATGAGCTATGGTTACACGGTGGCCTTTAGTCATTAAATACGGTGGCCTTTAGCCA
Source organism: Esox masquinongy (assembly GCA_016801175.1). Classification (NCBI taxonomy): domain Eukaryota; kingdom Metazoa; phylum Chordata; class Actinopteri; order Esociformes; family Esocidae; genus Esox; species Esox masquinongy. Next base: position 11,865 of record JACXGI010013766.1, on the reverse strand, counting down.
TTGCTAGTCTCACGACGCCACACCTCCAATGTCATCTGGCCTTCATGGCCTCCTAGCGACATTCTAGGCCGGTTTTAAGAGGCTAAGCCATTGCAAACGTTGTATGGAACATTGTTGTCTAGGCCGCACAGCAATGCCAGCTGTTTCAAACAAAAATAATGGTAACATGTATTTCAGGATAAGGATATAACAAGGATAATACTCTGGATACCTTGTTAATGTAATGTGAATTGAAACTCACTCACCTTGAATTCTTTAAATAAATGTTCATGTCTGTGTTTGAGGTGCTTCCCTAAGTTTGGAAGCGTTTCCTCCTTTAGTCCCGAAAGATTGAAGGCATTGTTTGCATAGTGGGTTTTGCGAATTTATAACTCCCTGATCATCCACCTTGATCACAAAGTTTGCAACTCTTACTGTTTTTCTTTTTGATGAATCGAGCTGCAGCTGCACTTGCCGCTATCTATCACGTTTTGGGTCCCCGGTACCTACGGTACTGTACAAAAACGGGTACTGTCATGTTTTCAGAATTTTGGCATCGACTTGGTACCGAAGTATCGGTTCTCGTGACATCCCTAATTAGAATTAATTGTTTTACTTTGGAATATAGATTACTATGGCACTCCTCATTCATCTTCACACTCGAACTTGTAAGGCTACTGATATTCACACACACATATGTAAGTCGAAGTGACCAGACTTGACATCCCTGAGTTCTGGGTCTCTGAACAGTCTGGGTGGTCCCAGGGGCACATGCCATTGTAGGCATTCCTGAGTTCTGGGTCTAGGTTGGCGCCAGGGACACATGCCATTGTGGGCATCCCCCAGTTCTGGGTCTAGGTGGACCTGGGAACACATGTCATTGTTGGCTTCCCTGAGTTCTGGGTTTCTGACCAGTCTGGATGGATCCAGGAATGCATGTCATTTTAATGTTAGGCTCATGACGAAAGGAGTAGCCAACCATTACTAAGGACCAACATATGGTCATTTGCGATAACATTTATTTACTAACAATATGGAGTCAGATTATATATTTATATTGATTTATCACTAAGGTTACGTTCCCTTGCACTCATTTCCCTAGCTGTCCCCCGGTAACCTTCTAAGTGGTAAAACTTTCGAAGCACTCTCTCTCACCCCACACTACATTTGGTGATCCCGACATGATATATAGCAGGTTTTTTCCTCCTTCATATAACGGACAATAATACCTTCTGAAACTAACTTTTGAGTGGTTGATTTAACGGAATTGGCGACTCAGTTCTAACGACGACTTGGATCACATTCAGACAGCCGACACGATGTTCCTCTTTCACTGGCACGAGCCAGTACTGTACATGCGAGTGGATTTTGGATTATTTCATTTCTCGTCTGGGGTGAGTAACCTATTAATTTCCTGCTGGACAGCGATTTTGCTTTGGCTTGCTCATCCTAGATACATTCAATAGCCCATTGTTCGTTTTGGAGACTTAAAGATCCAAAGTTTACATCCCTCTATTTTAATTTGTAAAACAACTCTTGTTTTTCAATATGGATTGCGAGTTAAACAATAGCATTTTTGGACATGTGGGCTGATTTTATGACTGAATGTCTTAGTACAGCCCAGGCCAGTGGGTTTAATCATAATAGCAATCCTCTGCTGGTTTTACAGCAAAGGAGTAGATTTTGTTAACAAATAAGAATATAGAGAACAAGTTTTGTCTATTGGTTGTCATATGTACTGAGACCCAAAGACTGCGGTAATCACTCTCACGAGGCGACTGCCCACTGATAAAACTGTTATTGAAATTGGCGTGTTAGCAGAGCGCATTACTGTGATGGAACACTAAACAGCGGAGATCCTCTTGGTTATTACTAAAACATCTACAAAGTCATTTAAATGCCTCACACACTGTAAAAAGATGGAACATCTAGTTGAGGAATGCCTTAAACTCAAGACATTGAACACGTGTTGTTCTGTACAGACTTCTGCTTCAACTGAATTAATAGGCTAATCCCAGTGCAGGGTGCTTCGTTTTTTATTTGACTATTTATGTTTGAACTATGAGCAGCAAATTGTCTTTTGTAAAAACATTTCGTTTTGATTATATCTCTGTATAATATTACAAATCTAAGAACAGATAATTAAGTTACCTTTCATCCATGGTTTTAGAGGCATCATCTCTTTATAGTGGTTTAAAATGTATTTCAAATCATGCTGACCTGTTGGTTAGAACCAGACCCTATTTCCGACAAAATCTCCTGTAATAAATCTTGCTGCTAAGAACAGGGACAGAGTGTTCCATATTTGTTTTTTCCAAATTTCATTTGTTTTTTCAAATGTCATTTAGCTCTATTCTACTCCATTTTCTTTTATTTCTTTCATTATTGTAGTCCAAGTTGTTTATTTCCTGCTGACTAGGAGGGGAAAGAACCTATCTAACACTAAAAACTATTTGAGACTTCTGGTTTGTTTGCAAGCTCATCTCTCCCAAAGGGGATTAGAGTAGTGTCTATTTCCTTTTACACCTCAAAATTAAGTGAGTGTCTTATTATTTGTAATACAAACAATTTAATGATTAGTTAGAATTTAACACAGGTAATATCAACAAAATGTTCTTCATTTTAATAATTTAACAGCTCAACTACAGCCTATTGTACTGATTGGATAACACACGATCTGTATGTCCTATTTGAAATGGCTACTACTATCAAGCTATAGCTGATGCACAGAGTTGGGGAGTAACGGATTACAAGTAATTACAAGTAATCTGTTGGAGTTACATGTAAACGGTTCAGTAACTGTAATCCATTACGTTACCAACTAAAATATTGTAATCAAATTACAGATACTTTTGAAAAAATTTATGATTACATTTGGATTACTTCAATTGAAAAAGATTAGGTGCGCGAAATACTTACGACACATTGCATAATTGATTTTGTTTTTAAATGTTTTAAAAACATCGTTATTTGAATCAAAATAAAAAATTGCGTGCCTCAGTTGTGTGTGATCGTCATGCGAGCAAAGGTGGGCGCGCATAACCAGATCAGTGACCTAATTTTCTCCGGTTTTGGTTTGTTGGGTGGCTGATAAAAACAGTACAGTATATCTACGATAATATTAGCCGACCCATATAAAATGTGATTTAGTAATCTACTATCAACACATTTCTGAGAACAATGAAAGTCGACAAGTTTTTTTCAAGTTTCAATGTTTATTTGTCAAATGCACCGAACAACACAGCCAGAAAGAGTTTCACTGAACAACTCAGACAGGAATTGTTTAGAAGATTAGGCAACTATTTGTAAGATACCTGTAACATGACGCTGCTTTCAAGATAAAACATTATCTGGAATTTATCCCGATATTTGAGGAGAAAAGGTGTGTTGGGAAGCACTCTGCCAAAGGATGATTGCATTTGATGTAGCCAACTCAACTCCGTCCATACAGGTAGGCCATGTGATTCTGCCTGCTTTGCATCTCAGACAATTGTGTTCATTGGTTATCATTGCTGACGACTTTGACTTTAAGCTAAGAGTGCAGGTGTATAATCACAGTTTATTTCTTTCATTTACGTTGTGAAAATCCATCGCATGGCAGCCCTAATAATTGCAGGTTATGTTCGCGCGAGTAAAACGTATTTGTGTGCGGATGTTCAGAATTGCAAAAGTGCGTTCGCGTGCCTGGGGTTTCTGCAACATTTTGACAATGTTGGTGGTTGTGGAGCAAAACATCGGACTACTGTAGATTTAGTGTACGTGCGAAAAGCTACTGATATCTTGATTTTTATATACTGCGACCTTGGAATGGCCACTACTCGCCCCACCAAATGCGACATCCCTATTTGGAGCAGTGGGTAGTGCGCCTGCCTGGGGAGCCAAAGGTCGCAGGTTCGAGACACTGCCCGCCAGACGCTACATTGGTGTCAGAAGTGGGATTGGCCCGGATGGCCATTGGAGAGGAGTGTCTCTGTGAGGGACTTGATATAGTGAAGGACACGCGCTCCTGTTTGGTGGGGGTAGTGTAGCGACCTTGGAATGGCCACTACTCGCCCCTCCAAATGGGATATCCCTATTTGGAGCAGTGGGTAGTGCGCCCGCCTGGGGAGCCAAAGGTCGTGGGTTCAAGACACTGCTCGCCAGACGCTACAATATAGTAATGTCAATACACTTTGAGAAATTGCTATTTATTGCCAGAAGGTCTTCAATTGGTTATAGGCTATTCCTATTTGTTTTCTAATGCCTCTTAATATGAAAGTAATCTAAAAGCAGTTCAAAGTAATCAGATTACATTACTGAGTTTGAGTAATCAAAAAGTTACGTTACTGATTACAAATGTGGACAGGTAACTTGTAACTGTAACGGATTACATTTAAAAACCCTGCTGATGCCTGCACACAAGCTAGCTGATGCATGCACACAACCTAGCTCAAATTTCCTTAGTACGATATGCAACCAAAAGTAAATACACACAAGATGATCCAGCGAGTCTTGAAGAAATTGCACGCCAAGCAATAGTCAGCCTGCAACTTAAACAGGGTAAGATAATTATGACTACAGAACTAAAAATATATATTTCCTTAAGAAAAGGTGTATGCTTGACTCAGCAAAATGCACACGTTTCAGGGTTGGTCTATTTGTTAGAAACAGTTTTTTTGACTGTCCTATTACACAGTTCAGGTAACGTTAGTAATAATTGCATCTGAAAAATTAACTATGCCTCAAACCCAATGGTACTGTCCAACTCCTGGTACCACTGGTAAATGGATTACGCTGACAAGGACTCCCTAGTCCTGAGTATGTCAGTTGGTAGAGCACTGTGCTAACAATGCAAACGTTGTGGTTGTGATTCACTTGGGTAAACATTACGAGGGAAATTACTAAAATGTTGACCATTTCAAATTATGGCAACTGTGAATATCCTTTCAAAACCATAATGCCAAAAGCCTAACATGTCTTTGCAAGATCACTTGGAGTTGTAATATGGTTGTTTAGTATATTTCAAAAGGTGTTCAAATGTAATTTTATTAAATAGTTGGCTTGTTCACCCAACATTTCATCCAAAAGAAAATGAGTGAATAAAAGTTCTGGCCAAACACACGTGACAAAAATATAGTAGAGTTGTGGTAGTAGTAGATGTAGTAGAGTTCAACACATATATGTAAAAGATTCCTCTAAATACCCATTCAAAGTAATTAATGTGAAGCTAATTTGTATTTTGCAAAGGCACACACCATTTCTGTTTGAATACTGAGGAAGACTTAGATTTGGAGTATTTTTGTTGACCTTACGATTAAAGAACAATTCATTCTTGTCAACTGCTAATCAAGCCATTTAATAGTTGAGTAAGTTGTATTTTTCCTGGGCTACACAACTGATTTGTTCTACAGAGGATACTGCAGGACTGGAGATGAAATGCATGCTATAGATTAGGTACAATATGCACAGTAGATGTTTAACCAATGAATAACATGACCTCATGAACATCTTTTGTTGTGCTGTAGTAAGAAAATCCAGAGGATGTACTACACAGATACAAGAAAACTGAAAGAAAATCGGGAGCATAAATAAAAGCTGCAGGAGGCACAAGGTGGACAAAACCATTATTGCCCTTAGTGCAATTATAGCAGAGGTATGTACAATTAAGTGGAAAACCATGCAAACAATCCAACTTGAATTATGTATTTGTTTTTATCTCTCATAGTTTGCAATTATTATTCAGTGTTTAATTAATTATTAACATTATGCTGCCTTCAGTCAGTTAATACTAATAACAAAGTTATTACTGGGGATATTTACACTACAAAAAATATAAAACATAATTTTTCTTCTGGGCTGTAATCAAATTTTCAGGACAAGGAAAGTACTACGTTTATCTGTAAGACCAGCACAACATGAAACAATTACAGATTTTTCTGTAAAGTATTCAACAAGATGTAAAATGTGTTCTTTAGAACATTATTTGTAAACCCTGGTGACATCGTAATGGCCTGTACAATATGATTTCAATACAATTTGAGCTGAAAAAGTAATAAAAGTCATAATGCTCGTAGTTGTTTTTTTGTTACTGAACATATTAAATTGTCAGTGACAAGTCCAGTAATTGTATACTAAACAACACTTTTTACAGAAATTCTCTGTACAGGTCGAGATTGCCTCTGATGGGGAGGAATTTGGGACCCGTCTGTTTGAGTGGTAGCGCTGCCTGGTTGATGCAGCCAAAATAATAAAAATAAAAAGAAGAAGAAAACTGTCTGGTTGATACAGTTACATACTGATACGCCTGTTTGAGCGTACACCGCCTGTTGAGCGGTAGCACTGCCTGGTTGATTCAGCCGAAATAATAAAAATAAAAAAAACAAAGAACAAAACTGCCTGGTTGATGCATAAATATATATTAATTGTCTTGTTTGTGTCAGTCGTAATATTGTCCTGTTTTGTATTATGGTATTCCATATCATGACTGATGTATTTTTCTAGAATAAGGTGCACTACTACGATATTTTACATAGACAGAAATTTGGCTGAAATTGAAATAAGAGGTACCTCTGTTTGGTAAACTAAACTATAGCTATCGGCCACCCTAATCTTTCTTTTATTATTCTTTAAAAGACCAGTCCCAGTTGTGTGAGATTGATTGAGAAAAGTGCTAACATAAAAAAAAAAGAGAGAGAGGACATTTTTGAATGTATGTGTGTGTGGAGAGTGTGAGAATTGCCGGCATTCTTAGAGTAGGGAGTGTATGAAAGTTGTTAAAGGTCGCTGACACTCTAAGTTTGAAAATATTAGAACGGATTAGCAAATCGTGAATTACTTTATGTGAAGTGTAACAGAATTGATAGTTATATGATTTCAATTTTTGTGGTTAACAGCCATCTGTTTAATCATTTGGGTTATTATTTGTATGTATTGAATGTTTAATAGTTAACGACTAGAGACTGCTGATCCACTCTGGGCTGAGTGTAGAGTAGTGATAGATAGGTTATTATATTGAGGTGTTAAGCTGTATTATTGCGGTTGTGTGCTGTCCACGGTTTGAAGCCCTGAGGTGAAGAATAAAAATAGCTGTAAAATAGGATAGATTAGCTTGACAGGGTTGTGGACTGAGTGTGTGTGAGAGTGAACAGGAAGTTAGAATAGGTAACAGCTCAGAGTGTGTCTAGGGGGAGGTGCCAGTAGTTCACGCCTACCAAATTAACATGGCCAAGCCTAAAGGAGTACAATCTATTACAGTCCCTGACACACCCCTGGAATTCATGATTTGTAAACCCCCACAACTGAAGAATGAGCTTACCCAAATGAGTAAGAAATGGGAAGGGTGGACAAAGAATATTGAGCATCAATGGCCATCTACTGGTAGTTTGGCAATTAAGTACTTAAAGGCTTTACAGCAAATACAAGATGTGAGAAAGAAAAGCAAGAAAACCAAGAACAAGTCATCAACTGTGACTAGCGGCCTATTGATACCACTGTGGAAAGCAGAGAACAAGATATACCATTGCAAGGCTAGCGGAACTGCTTCACAAAAACCAATAACCAGCAACAATGACTAAGACTATTCCTACTGCACCACCAGCATATGAAGATAACACTGTGGAAGGGATGTACCCAGTATTGGATGAGATGATACAGCTCACTGGGGAAATGACTTTCACTGGTCAATTGAACATTATACAAGCGTCCCCAATTACCGGGACACCTTTGCCAGAAGGGCCAGTGGTTCAAAAAACACCAAGAGAACCAGACCCATACCAGTACGGGTGTACGACAACTCAAGATGAAGGAGCTGGATCACAGAACAAGCAGAAAAACACTGAGACTAGAGAAGAGTCAGAAGACAATGAAGAAGAACCTCAGAGGACCCAGAGAGTGGTACCTCGGAAGAAGAAAGTAGGCCTGTACGAGTCAGTATTAAAGGGGAAATGGTTACTAAAAGGAAAAAGGTAGAGCCTGAATGAAGACCTAGATTGAACCAAGATCTGAGTCGCCACTATCAAGAAACATCTGATTGGATCAATCCGGCAGATCAATGTAGAGACGCATTAGAGTCAGGACACCTCGATATACAGCAAGCAGAAAAGATGACGGCAGCAAGAGCAGATTGTCTGGCGAGAGCACGGAAACACTTAGAGAAAACCGAGAGTCTACTGGAAACAACTACAAGACCGAGACGTTCGCAGAGGGAAAGAAGACATACCGAGAGGTACCTTGGAACTCAAGCTGCTATGTTGCTGGTACCCAATCCCGGCAACCCAGGGGTCCCATTTGTGCAACACGTCCCATGGGGAGCTAGAGACCTGCACGCTATGCTTAACAAATTACCAAAACATACTGAAGGAGGAGGAAAATGGATCACAGCATTCGAACAGCAGACTGTGGGACAGCAGCTCTGTGTGGGAGATATCCGACAAGTCATGGCTCAAACAGCATGTACTGAAGCTGATGTGGTTCTTGCCGCAGCAGGCATCCCGCCCACAATGAGGGATGGAGAACCATTCAATAATCATCGGAATGCCTTATGGCTAGCTATCAGAACAAAGTGGTCAATGCAACCAGACATGGCCAAGCTTACTGAGATGTCCCTTAAAGAAGACATGAGCTATGACCAATTAATACAGAATCTACAAGAGGCATGGCTTACCGAAACAGGAGACCACTGGAATGGGAGTTGCACCACCCAGCTGCTGTTCTCTCACAACCTGATAAAGAATTTACCAACCCCCGTCCAGCAGAAGCTGAAGGACGTGGTGGGTTTGGACTCCATGGACTGGGACTTGAAAAAGAGTTACACCAAACATCATGTTAAAAGGTACCGAGAAGCTCAGAAAGAGAAGAAAGAAAACTTAACCCAATCACAGGCTAAACTTGTAAAAAAGCAACTGGCGGAACTAGAAGACAAGGATGATAAATATGTTACGACACAAGCAGCAGTTATGACCAACCAGCCTATGGTCAAAACACAACAGCCGGCCCAGGTCCAGTGGCAACAACCAGGACCCATGCCACCTCAACCGCCTGTACAGATCTACATGCAACAACCGCCCCAAGCACCATGGCGAGGAGGATTCAGGCCCAGAGGAAGAGGTCGAGGCTATTTGTCAAACAGCCCTACTGGACCCCAGCAGCAAGGACAAGGGGGAACCTGGAGGTTTCCAGCACCTCCGAATACTAACCTGTGCTGGGGGTGTAACACAGCCGGATAGGCGTAGTGAATGTCCTACCAACTGTTACGCATGCAGGTACCCTGTGTTTGTGTTTTTTCCCCTCCTGACATCTCCACAGGTGTCCCTTATGTTCCTGATTGTGCTCGTTGGTGTTTCCCACCTGGCAGTCTTGAGTGACTGCTGAGGTGGACCAGTCAATGGACACCCCTTCTAATTGCACCACCTGTTCCTTTTTCCATTACCCACATCACGCATCCCTGGTTTAAAAACCCAGTCAGTTGGTTCTCCCAGAGAGACTCTTTTGCTTTACCCCACATGGACATAGACACTCTTGAGATACATACCCTTTTTGATGGACAGTCACTTTGTTCATACATACATCTTACTTTGTCCTGTTTCATGTGAGTATGTATTGCTGTGGTGTTTTGTTTGTTGTGGTCTAGTCAATTGTTTGCTGTGTACTGTTTAGTCCTTGTTCAACCTGTGTGTTTTTGTTTGTCCCTGTGTCCCTGGGAAAAGGGGTTTTTAGCAAGTCGCCCTTGGGCATACACAACCCGTAGGAAAACTTTGTCTAAAAACACTCTTTAGAACTAAGCGGACCACCCACTGTATTTTTGTATTTGTTAGTAGTCAGCTAAGCGGTTCTTGAGGCAGGCAAGTTCAGTTTAGGGGTGTTTTGACTATATTATTTCATTTCTTGGGTCCAGCTCAGCCCCTTTTCCCTAACCCCTTTACCGTTTATAATAAACGTTTTATGTTTGACGGTAGCTTTGATTGTATGTGTCGTTTGTGCCCACTGTTCATGTACACTACACCACTTTGCATGAGTTTTATGTTACGGGTCTCTGTACCATCCACCCTAGACTGCTAGAGCCACAGGGTTCGTAACACCAACCCATGGTGGGCAACTCAGCAGCCGCAACAGCAGCTGCAGCAACTGTTGCAACAACGGCAACTACAGGAGGGTTCCCAGGGAGAGAGGGCCTATGGGCAAGGTCCAGTCTGGAGACCTTCCGGGCTTTCAGACAACCAAGGATACTGACGGGACCCTAGAGAAACCTCAAGCGGCAAAGAACCTGAAAAACAAATTGCTGAAGTACCTACGCAAATGGTCTCATATTCATCTGAAAATCCACTGCAAGAACCCAGAATCATGCTCACCGTTGGAGGAAAAAGATGTAGTTTCTTGATTGACACTGGAGCCACACATTCATGCAGGGGAACAGATGGAGCCCATCTGCCTCTTACAGATCACACAATTCGTACTAAAGGTTTCTCAGGGACAGTTCAAAAGGTTCCTTTTATTGCACCACAAGACATCCAGCTAGGAGATTATACTGTCAGGGCACCATTACTCTACGTGCCAAGAACCACTGTTAATTTGTTAGGAAGAGATTTATTATGTAAACTCAATGCAACAATCTCATGCACTCCAGATGGGGTTATATGTGATTTTCCTGGTATGCCCCATCAACTCATTATGAGCCAGATCGGCCTAATGGCTAGCCCTGCCCAAGGAAAGTGTGCTCAGTAATCTGTGGCATGCCTGGGGCACTTATTGCCCAGAAATAGTCAACTCAACGTGGGAAGACATCACTGAACTACACTGTACTCTCAACTTCGACCAACACCAGATGGATGAAGAATACAAAGCTGACTACATGGAAGAAAAGGAGCTGAACGAGTCTCTGCGCTATACGTCGGGAAAGAAGGAGCTGCCGCTTCAGTCAACCTATCCCCTGAAATGTTACCCTGGTGGCCGTATCTGAAGGATGGCAAGCGAAGGACATGGGTCCAATGGTCATGCGGATGCAGCAGCTCAAGTGGACTCCATCACCAACCATCCCAGGTCTGTATCTTGGGCCTGAACAAGGTGAATATATGATAAATTCAACCAAGATTGACCCTACCATAGCCGAGATGTTGGAGTTGTCAGTACCTGCCATGAAGGTGCTCACAGAACACCAGGAAGGTATGTTAAAGGAAATTCCTGAGCACCTGTGGGCAAAGGGAGGCCATAATGTGGGCCTGATCAAATCAGCTGGAGCAGTCAAAATAACTCTCAAGGATGGTGAGTTCGGACCTCGACAAAAGCAATACCCAATGTCTGCTGAAGGGGAACGAGGTATCCACATGAACATACAGGAATTGCTGACAGCTGGAATTATCCACCACACTATAAGTAGCTGTAATACGCCCATTTTACCGGTTCGGAAGCCTGGAACAGGAAAGTGGCAAATGGTCCAGGGCCTGCGCCCACTAAACAAACTGGTTGTGGCTGAATACCCAATTGTTCCAGACCCATCTACAATCCTTTCTAACATACCACCGGAAGCCACCTGGTTCACCGTAGTGGATCTATGCTCTGCGTTTTCAGCATACCTCTGCATCCCGACTCACAGTACTTGTTCGCGTTCACTTATCAGGGCCAGCAGTACACATACAGTAGACTACCGCAAGGCTATTGCGAATCCCCAAGTATCTTTAAACGAGTTGTTAGACAAGATTTACAAAACCTTGAATTTCCAGGAGGGAGCACACTGATTCAATATGTGGACAATCTTTTGCTCTGCAGTAATAATGAAAAGGATTGTGTGCAAGATTCCATTTACTTGCTAACCCAATTAGCAGAAAAAGGGCACAAAGTCAGCAAAACAAAGCTTCAGTTTGTCCAGCCTACAGTTACCTACCTGGCACATGCCCTACCTGGACGGGGGGGGGG
>JACXGI010013765.1:0-20232 GCA_016801175.1 Esox masquinongy | reverse complement strand
CCATGTTGCTTCCATGCCGCTGACAGGACTGGTTAAGTCACGTGACTACACACGCGGTATTATGTTTTTAAGGGGAAAGTATTAACAGGATTAAAAAACTGAAATAAACGAAATGGGAAAATAATGTCGGTTAGAGGATCTCATTAGCCTTCGGTTTATGTTCTGCTTGTTCAACAGTTGTTTGATAAATTGCTATTAAACACATTTGGAGAGGATTTGAAATACTATTTTTTTTTTTCAATTCTTATCATTTTGGCGCTGGTAATTTTCCTTTGGCGCTCCCTAAAACCTCTTAGGGGGGTGCCAGAAATTCCTCTATGCAGGAAAAATCCTGAAACCTAGAGAGGAACCAGGATCAGAGGGGTGACCAGTCCTCCTTTGGCTGTGCCGGGTGATCATTTTAAGAGTACACGTTGTAATAATTAATAAATGCATGTGGGCTGAATCCAGAGTCTATTAAACCTAGTCCAGGTCAGAAGCATGACCATGGACAAAGAAAGGGAAAACCCGGGGGTGGGAGGGGGGGCAGCAGAGTGGTTGCTGGAATCGTCAGGTATCGTCTTGTTCTGCAACACAACCAAGAGGACTTTGGACAGGGACAGCAACGAGTCTTTCAAGCCTGGTACTCCGGAGGTGTGGGCCAAGACTTAATATCCTCCTAAGTTTAAACAGGGCAGGAGACAGGGAAAATTTAGAAAGTGCATTCCTTAGATCTAGAAGGATTTACGGTGGAGAAGGAGAACTGACCCTACTCCCCCGGCACAATAATATAGCAGCGTAAAACCATGGGGCTGAGACAGTGGGGTCCAGTGACACTGTGGCCCTATCTGGGGGAGGCCCTGGACAGGGCCCAACAGTCAGGAAGTCAATCCGCTCACATCGCCAATCATCAACCAAATGGAGACCAAACAACCGCAACCACCCTGAAATGAGGGCGGAGTATTGCCAGCGGAGTTCAAATTATATTGCATGATGGGCGCAACGGAGAGACAACAACAAGCCAGTGACTCCGCCCCCGAATGGCATTGGGGTGAGGGCATCCCAATGGTGATGAGGGCCCACCTGGCAAGACAGCAAGGGTGGACAGTATCAAGCCTTTACCATCACATTCACACCCCTGGACCAGACTGCACTTAATCATAGACCATGCTGAAGAGATGAGTCTTTAGTAGACATTTGAAAGTTTGCACCGAGTCTGCACATCTAACCTTAGTTGGCAGATCATTCCACAGTAGTGGAGCACTATGAGAGAAAGCCCTGCCTCCGGCTGTTTGTATAGAAATTCTAGGTACAATTACAAGGCCTGCATCTTGCGATCTAAGGTTACATGTAGGTATGTATGGCTGGATCATTTCAGCGAGGTAAGTAGGAGCAAGTCCATGTATTGCTTTATAGGTTAACAATAAAACCTTAAAGCCCTAACCCTAACAGGCAGCCAGTGTAAAGAGGCCAGTGCTGGAGTAATTATTTCAAATGTTTTAGTTCTTGTTAGGATTCTAGCAGCCGTGTTCAGCACTAATTGAAGTTTATTTATTGATTTATCAGGGTAACCGAAAAGAAGAGCATTGCAGTAATGTAATCTGGAAGTAACAAAAGCATGGATTCTTTTTTTTGCATCAGTTTTTGAAAAAAAAATCTGATTTTTGCAATGTTCCGAAGATGGAAATAAGCAACTCTTGAGATATATTTTACATGTTCATCAAAGGAGAGGTCCGGGTTGAGGGTAACACTGAAGTTTCTTATAGTTTTTTGGGATATAACCATACAGCCTACGAGGTTCACAGTGAGATCTGCCAACAAAACTCTTTGTTTCTTGGGTCTTAAAATGAGCATTTCTGTTTTTCTTGAGTTTAGAAGCAAGAAGTTCTCTGTCATCCACTTCCTATTATCTGAAACGCATGCTTCCGAAGTGGCTAATTTGGGGTGTTCTCCATGCTTCATCGAAATATACAACCGTGTGTCATCAACATAACAGTGAAGATTGACATTGTAATTCCGGATGACATCACCCAGAGGCAGCATATACAGTTCTGGAAAAGATTAAGAGACCAATGCAAAATTATCAGTTTCTCTGGTTTTACTATTCATAGGTATGTGTTTGAGTAAAATGAACATTTGTTTTATTCTATAAACTACTGACAACATTACTCCCAAATTCCAAATAAAAATATTGTCATTTAGAGTATTTATTTGTAGAAAATAACAACTGGTCAAAATAACCAAACAAAGATGCATTGTTTTCAGACCTCAAATAATGCAAAGAAAACAAATTCATATTCATTTTTCAACAACAAAATACTAATGTTTTAACTTAGGAAGAGTTCAGAAATCAATATTTGGTGGAATAACCCTGATTTGTAATCACAGCTTTCATACGTCTTGGCATGCTCTCCACCTGTCTGTCACATTGCTATTGGGTGACTTTATGCCACTCCTGGCACAAAAATTCAAGTAGCTCGGCTTTGTTTGATGTCTTGTGACCATCCATCTTCCTCTTGATCAAATTCCAGAGGTTTTTAATGGGGTTCAGGTCTGGAGATTGGGCTGGCTATGACAGGGTCTTGATCTGGTGGTCCACCATCCACAGCTTGATTTACCAGGCTATGTGGCATGGAGCATTATCCTGCTGGAAAAATCAATTCTCAGAGTTGGGGAACATTGTCAGAGCAGAAAGAAGCAGGTGTTCTTCCAGGATAACCTTGTACTTGGCTTGATTCATGCGTGCTTCACAAAGACAAATCTGCCCGATTCCAGCCTTGCTGGAGCATCCCCAGATCTTTACGATCCTCCACCAAATTTCACAGTGGGTGCGAGACACCGAGGCTTGTAGGACTCTCCAGGTCTCTGTCTAACCATCAGACGACCAGGTGTTGGGCAAAGCTGAAAATTTGATTCTTCAGAGAAGATGACCTTACTCCATTCCTCTACGGTCCAATCCTTATGGTATTTTGCAAACTTGAGCCTGGCTCTTCTTTGCTTCTCATTAATGAAGGGCTTTTTTCTAGCTTTGCACGACTTCAGCCCTACCCCTAGGAGCCTGTTTCGAACCGTCCTCGCCGTGCACTTCACCCCAGTTGCTGCTTGCCATTCTTTTTGTAAGTCACTTGATGTCATCCTACGGTTGTTGAGTGACATTCGAATGAGTTGACGGTCATCTCTGTCAGTGGACAGTCGTTTTCGCCCTCTGCCAGTCTGTAGCTTTGTTGTCCCCAATGTCTGTTGCTTGACCTTGTTCTTATGAACAGCTGTCTTTGAAATTTTCAGGATGGAAGCAACCTGACGCTCACTGTATCCCTCTGCCAGTAAAGCCAGAATTGAACCCTTCTTTTCCTCACTCAAAGCTTTTCTTTTCAACTCTTTTGTCATGTTGAATAGTTATTTTTTTATTCAAATTACCTTTGAGGTACTACTTGCACTGTTTTTGCCATCCAACTGGTCATATTGCAAGAGGATAGTGATGACCACAGCAGTGGTTTTTATACTTTTCCTCGTTAAATTAGATTTGGTTCAGGTAATCACTTAATCAGAACCTCATTAAGTAATACGTGACAGAATTCAGGAAACTGGGCTTAAGTCGAATGTCACTACTTTTCAGGAGAGCCGTTTGTAAGAAAAACTTGTTCTGGGAAATTTTGTCTTTTTTGCAGAAATGCCTTCTTGAAGTTGTGAACTTGAATGTGACATAACTAACTAGTATGCGAAGTGTAAATATGAATAAAATGTAAAACTCAAGCCCTTGTTTCACCAGCGAAAAATGCTCAACTTTTCCTTTATTGGCTGAGATAATGAAGGGGCTGGACATGCTGACATACTGAGCTCTGATTGGTCTATCAAGTTACCGGCTTATAACGTGTCTACTTGGTCAGTATCATTGCGATCCCGGGAATTTCAAACATGGACAAGTGTGAACGCGTTGCTAAGGGCTCTCAGTCACTTCCCTGAATTTAGCTGCCATTGATAACCAATCTGAGTGGGAACAAGTTGTGAGAGAATACTTTCTGGAGGACAATGATCCATTACCCTCTGACTCTGAAAATGAATCGGACAACGATAAGGAAACCCCAGACTTGGATACTGTTCAAAACGGTGTCAGAGAACGAGAGTTGTTACAGATGTTGACCGTGTGATTGAATCAGTGGAATATCCTGCAGCATATGAGAAGGAAATTGACAAAATACAGGCATTGCAAATGCAGAGATGGTCGAAAAGAAAACGCTGGCTCATCTTGTATAAAGCAACTGTCCATGGATTACTTTTACAAACAAAGGGCAACCATGGCATCCATGACGGAGACAATGGAAGTCAACAGACCAAACGTAAACAACAAAGGACTTTGTATGTAATCAGAGGATTATTCCGTCTGCCGCATTCCTACATGTATAAAGGTAATTCTAACGTTTGCTAACTAGCTACAGAATTCCTTTTCAGACAGTTGTCAAAGTCCTTTGCTTTGCTAGTTAACTTGCTATAGCTACTGATGTTACTGTTAATGTTAGCTAGCTAGGTAATGACACTAACTTACCAGCTGGCTAACATTTCCTGGTGTCTAGCTTTTTTGTTGGGTAGCTAGCTTCGCCTGATGATTAACTATACTTTAGTAAATAATACTGTAACATTTCTTCTATGTTGGCTTTCTAGCTGAACCATGCAGATAGGTAGGTGTGTTTCAGGGGAGGGGTGATTATGCCGAGTTATTGTTATGTTTCCATTGTCTTCACAAAAGTGTGCAAGTCACTTATTCCGGTAATTAGCTACCTGATTGACCAGTCATTCATCCAGGTGTGTGTGTGACTATGAACAGCTATTATATGTAGACAAAAAAAGTGATGTGGACAACCCAGTCCATCAGCACAGTAAGACTGCTAAACGGCTCAGTGGCTGTCCACCTGCACTTAAACTATCTGCACTTACATTGCTGTTGCTATTATGAATCCTGCTGCTAAGCCACTTTGCCTTTCACTGTACTGTTTATGTATCAAGTCCATGTGAAAAATCTTTAGTTTGATATAGTTTGTGTTTATTTTATTTGGTTTGATATAGTATGTGTTTATTACAGACTAACCAGACCAGTTTAGCACAAGACCAGAGTGCCCTCATTTGAATACTTAAATTGCTGGGTGGGGTTATGGCCTAAGAGGGTGTGACCTGCGCTGAATGGGCGTAAACAAAGACCAGCTCTCTGGCAAGTGTGAATCTTTCAAGGCTTTTTTCTCAGAACTAAGTAGAGCAGATTATCAACCTTTAAAGCAGCATATCTTTCCCATAACTTTATCAAACAGTATTGTATGATATACCATTACAAAGCCATTACAAAGCCAAAGTCTGGACCTTTATAAAATGCAATAAAAAGCAAAATTCAAATTTTGCGATAGGACCCATTTCCCGAATTCTGTCACAAATGAGGTGTGCCTGTGTTGGAATTTAACAGACACTGGAATGGAATGGCTGCCATATATGTAGAGATGCTGATTTAAGAAAAATTTGGAGTGGTCTCTTAATTTTTTCCAGAGCTGTATAACTTTTAAAGGGCAATGGTCCTTCACACCAATTCTCATCCAAATCCGTTCAGCGGTTTCAGAGGAGATGTAGTCTAAGTATGTTTTTATTAACTGCAAAATCGTGAGAAACATTGGGGATGTTTATAGCGCCCCCAAGAATTATTTCTGTATGGGACCTTTCTGTCCATTCCTGGCAGAAACATTTACAGGTATGTTTTGTTCTGTAGCTATTTGATATTCCGTTTAGGATTATAGATGCGCCCACCTCAATTTAATTTGCTGATTTTGGTTATATTGCTTGAGATATCAACTTTTCTTATACAACTTTTAAAGACAATGGTCCAGTGGTCCTACACACCAATTGTCATCCAAATCCGTTCAGCAGTCTCAGAGATGTCATTAATGAGTTTTTCACGAAATTGAAAATGCTAGGAGCAGATTTGAAAGACCCCAGAGACTTTTTTGGTCAGCATGAGAAAAGGCATATCTGGAACTTGGTTGTGTGTCTCTATGACATTTGGTTCATGAGATATGAGTTTCACTTTTTCCATATTCGACTGAGTGCTACAGCACCACCATGAGGTGTATTGGTGCCATAATGGCCAAGGTCCTTTAGACCTTGGCCGTCTACAATCAGGCAAAGTTTGAAGCGTTTTGAACCAGAGGGGCCCGTGCTATAAGCCTCTGAAAATGTCCCTGGAGAATAATAATAATATCAATTAAAGCTGCAAGCAGCATTTAGCGGGTTTTAGCATTAAGCTTTTAGTAGCCAGATTGCATTTTTTTTCCAATAGGACACATCCAACTCATGTCCATAGCTGTAAACTCTACTGTATTACACATATGGTTTTTCCTTTTCACTAGTATCCCCATAAGGCCAAATGGAAACATCTTTTATATACAATTAACTCACAACCCCGATCATGTGTACCAAATGTAGTCATACTTAACATCGGTCATTTGATGCTATAGAAATAGCGTTTGAAGCATTTTTCACAAATTCAGAATTGCTGAAAAAACATTTTGCCCGACTTAATGGGTCCCAATTGCAAATTTGTTCCTTGAGAGGAGACGGACTTGTACACCTCTTTTCAAGATTTTATTTTAAACGGATTGAGCATGGTGAGCTTGCAAATGTGGGAAACCTCAGTAGCGCCACGGTGTGGTTGATAAAAAAATCTTTACAGTCATTGTCGTATGATCTTTGTTAACATATGCGCCTAGTAGAATTATAATGCCATTAACATTGTAGGAGATGTTTATGTGCAAAACCACACCCCTGCATATACTGGCCTGATTGATATAACCTTTGAAGACCATCGTCCATAGATGCCAAATGTGAAGGTACATGAGGATCAGACCTTATGTGCCAGAGGAGATGCTTTTCAAGTGTTTTTCACAAATTCAAAAGGGCCGCCAAACCATTAAAGCAAAGTTAATGAGTCCCAATGGCAAATTTGTTCGCTGTAAGGAAGTGGACCTCTTTTTATCTACCTCTTTTCAAGACTGTAACTCAAACGGGATGAGTATGGTGAACTTGCTAATGCGAAAAACCTCAATAGCGCCACCATGTGGTTCATAAAAAAAATCCTTGCAGTCATTTTTTCCGTATCGTCCTTGTAAGCATATGTACCAAGTAGAATCATTATAGCATCAATAGCATCCATGTTTTTTAAAAATCCATCATGGCGGACTTTATGGGTCCCAATGGCAAAAATGTTCAGCATGAGGAGATACAACTATGTACCAATTTTCAAGACTCTGGGTCACAAGGGGTGGGCGTGGTGAGCTTGCAAATAGTGTGGCTTTGGAGGCTTATGACAGCGCCACCATAAGGCCGACATGCATGCCCCTGTTCCAGAAGTTGTGGCCCTTGGCCCTTTACTACCATAACAATTTGGGCATGTTTAGGCCATTTTATCTCACAGGAATTTGCAATAAACACCCTTTTTTGCCGTAATAATAATAATTAACCCTTTAGATCCCAGAGCGGCTGTCGATGACCTTCCTTTAGATTCCCATAGCGGCCACAGACGGCTGTGTTTCTTCAACAATAATATTTGTGTAAATATCACAAAATCTACCTGATAAAAATGTTACTGTATTCCTGTGAATGTTGTCATAAATAAGAAATCAGAAAAAGGGTATGTTGTCATTTGACTTTTTTTAGTTTTTATAATTTCTTTACTCAAAATGCTAGCAGTAAAGCGGCCACGACTTTTTACATTAGAAGGGGCTGTTTCTGTGTTTGGTGATACGAAGTTGGAAACGTCCTTGCTCTTTGAAAGGGACAATGATGTCATGGTGAGTAAGAAATACACTGCGGATATATGTTTGCTGTTGTCTATATTTGATGCTGTGAAATGTTGGTAATATATTTTAGATGGCACTAGCAACCCTGTCGTGATAACTTGATAGGTGACCGCATCAGCTATGGAGCACAAATGGTTGCTTGCTCAGTCTTGTAATTGAAAACGTTGCAGTATTTAGCTGTGTAGTTGGCTAACTAGTTGAATGTTTTATCACGTTTCTTCTGATTTCATTCATATATGCAAACTGCAATAGCTAACTAGACAGCTAATTGTCCGGTTCAGTTTGTATGTCAGACTACAGAAAAGTTGTCTGGCCACAAATGTGTTTCGCTTGTGAGGCAACAAGCTGTGACTTTCAATCTAGCCAAGATTGAAGCCAGTAATGTTGTGCTTTTCTGACGACATCGTCACTTGATCATGATGATGTCCTGCATCTGCCGACACATACATTCAAAGTCTTGATATGTGTTTGCCTTATTCTTATTTTATGATCACGTTTGTTGGGCCTACCTCAAATGATTGCTTGCTCAATCTCGCCCAAAAAGAGTCACAGAGTTTTATTATGCAAACGTAGATGTTCGTTCTTGTGTCTACCGATCGGTCATATAGAAACAATCACAACTGCTTGCTTAAGGTAGTTTATTATCTGGTTAGTCTATCAGGCTTTAAGATAAATTGTGTAGTGGCAACTGCTTGCTACGCTCGCAGATGGAGAGGAGTACGAGGAGTGAGAGGTCGATTTTTTTATTACAAGTGTCTACAAAATCGGAGAAAACAAATTATATTTTTCAGAGTTAGATGTATGTGGTGTCAAATTAAAGATGAGGGGCTGTTTAAAACTAAGTTAACTTGTAATATTTATTTATTCTGAGTTTTTGTGCTATATATGTTTGTTTGAAATTTGTAAAAAATATTATTTATTTTGAGAATTCTCAGTAATGTACTGCAGCATTCCAGATTTCTATTGGGTCTAAAGGGTTAAAGCTGCAAACAACATTTAGTGGGTTTCAGCATTGAATCTACTACTAGCCAGAATACACATTTTTTTTCAACTTATATCCATTAAGACATCTATGTTTTTTTCTTTCTAATTTATTTGGAAAATACTCTCCCTATTCTTACTGTAAAAATGTTGACTTGGTAGGGCGTGAGCATATAGCCTACGTGCTAATGTGTTGTTGTTAAATTACAACTTAAATTTCATTTTAATTTAACTGCCATGTCAACAATTTGAAGGTGGAATTGATAAGTTTAGCCCTCAGAAGTGGAATTGTAAATCTACTGAGAATGGATTATCTACTGAGGCTTGAAAACACAAAACTCTACCAAAGGCAAATTATTATTAGCTAAAGCACTGGTTATAATGTTCATGTCACCCGACAGATTTAAGGTAAACTAACGGTAGCTTAGACTGAGGCTGTTCAAGCAATTATTTTTGACGAACTAGTCATGGCAATGTTGCATTCCACTAAACATTTGCTTATATTAGCAAGTCACTGTACGAATGAAAACAGAGAATTAACTTAGCTACATGAGCACAGATTAGCTATTGTGGCTTGAAAGCATGACACCATCTCTAAATGGTCAAATTATTTTTAGCTAAACCGTATGTTATAATGTTCATGTCACCAGAATGATTTTGGATGGACTAAGGTTAGTTTAAACTGAGGTTAGCTAAACATATTTCCGTTAGCTAATGTTACTAGCTAGCTAACGTTAGAATTTATCGCTAACATTAGCATTGTTAGCTATTTTTTTGACTCTGCTATTTTTTTTAATGAAATAATCATGGAAACATTGCAGTCCACTAAATATTTCAAGTTCAAATTCAAAGTTCAAAGGTTTATTTGTCATTTGCAATAACAAGTTACGGCAATGAATTGCTTGGTTTTCCTATTCCCGACAGTGCAGTTAAAAGTTAAAAAGTAACAGTCATTTTAATTAAAAAAAATAAGAAGATAACACAATCAATCAGTAATAACACTATACAAAAACATACATCAATAATAATAACTATACAACTGTAGTGCAATGTAAAAGTGACAGGTGTGCATGATATAAAGTGACAGGTATGCATGGACTATGGATGGAAGGGAAGAGGGGTTCCGAATTGAGCAGCCTTACAGCCTGTGGAAAGAAGCTGTCCCATAGCCTGTTTGTTTTGGACTGAATACTCCTTTACCTCCTGCCTGACGGCAGCTTGGTAAACAGTCCATGGCATTGGTGGTTGGGATCTGTAATGATCCGTTTGCTCCTCCTCCTACACCTCTCTTTGTAGAGATCTTGCAGGGATGGCAGGTCAGGCCTTGTGATGCGCTCTGCTGTTTTAATCACCCTCTGAAGTGCTTTGCGATCGAGGGCGGTGCAGCTGCCATACCAGGCGGTGACACAGCCGGTCAGGATACTGGTCAGACCAGGTCAAGTCATCGCTGATGTTGACCCCGAGGAACCTGATGTTGTGAACACTCTCTACTGCAGACCCATTGACGTGTATGGGGGCGTGGTCTCCCCACCGCTGCTTCCTGTGATCAACAATCATCTCCTTCGTTTTGCTGATATTTTAAACGTTCTCTACATTAACTTATTTAAGCTCTAACCATTTCTCAGTGTGCTCCACCATAGAACATTCTCTAACTTATGTAAAGTATTATTGAAATAGTAATTTTGTTTAGTTTATAATGTCCCCTACATAGTTTTCCTTTGAAAATGTAGCCTACACAATACAAACTATAGACACACCGCAGACCTTTATTTTGAAGGTAAAATACAATAACCAGAGGTCTTATTGTTGCTGACTAATCTTTACTGTAGAGTCTTACTGTTGCTGCCAAATGTATATAACGTTTCACCGCAGAGTCTTATTATTGCTACCGAAGTTAAATAAATAATAGGCCAGTAGAGCGTTATAGTTGTTTTTAATGGTTTTGTGAGTGCAATTTGTTTAATGCCAACTCCCTTACACGAACCGTACACGATCAGTTGCATGGATATGGTGGAGGTGGTAACAGCCGGCCACAATCAATGACGTGCGGTTACTAATAATGATTAGTAACTTCAGCACGATGGACGGAAAGCTAATAATTTTATCATGTATGGCTGCCTAATGCTATGGGCTATTAGGCTATTGTCATTCGACATAACCATGCCATATTCACAGTGACAGTGGAATAAAGTTATTTAACAAGAGTCTTACAAAACAGTAATTACAGAAACATGAATACATGGTGAATGAAACCATCAAGGATGTACTGTACCATTATTCAGTATGACAGGACGCTGCAACACAAATAGACATCGCAAAGCCCAAATCAATTACATTACAGGTACGAAAGAAACAACAATGTACTCACAACAACAATGTACCATCAACTCTATAAGACAGGTGTATTTTTCGTAGTTGATCGATTGAAAGTGCCATACAAATCCTTTCCCTGACAGGGACAGGGCTGCTAGGTGGAGGGTTGGTTCCTCACAATTTCCAGCTTTTCTCGAAAAAGGCTTTGCCATTCAGTCCGCCACCAAATCCATTTATTCTCCTCCATTGTGCATTAAAAATTAACAGGGCTAAGTAAAAATCCAAACAAAAAGCACTACATCTAAAAATCTTAACGTCACAAAGAAAGTTAAAAATAAATCTTAGATGTTCCTACATTACGTCCTAACTAGTTTTACCTCAGTTAGGTAGCCGGTTCTCCGATCACACTACCTGAAAAATGCACACATAGGCGACTAGGCAAGCTAGAAGGCTGCTGTGTGTCAAAAAATATAAAATATGCTCAACATGGCAAACTTGAAATCTGATTGGTTGAAGAATATTACAATCAGCAACATCCTCCCCATTTACTTCAACAGACGATGGGATTCACTCAAAATTCTATAAGCTTGATGGTAGATTTTCATCTGGAGACATGTGGAAAATCTGATTGGATAAAAGCTATGATTTATCTGAGCTGCACTGGAAACAGCGCAACTGAGGGAGAGAATAGCAATGAAACTATGTCAATAGACTGGGGTGAACAAACTTGAAAAAATACATAATGCATTAATGAAAATACGCATATTCAATTATAAAATATAATTTTCTGATTCTGACATCACTAGGCCAGCAAAAAAGGCCTCTGGTCAGCAGTAATATCGAAAAATATCTTCTTGTACCGAATAATCATTTTATCACTGTCTTATTACATTGACCGTAAAAACAAGAAATCCACTTGCTCTGCAAACAATGAGTTTCAAAAGCCGTTCTATAAACTCTCAGACTACAAATAGATTTCTTGATATTCTCCCAAGCTCGCTCATCAATGACAGATTAAATAAATCCGCAAACGATCTAATCGAGGATCGAACACTGCGAAATACTTCAGATAGGCTTGCACCACTAAAAACAAAAGAAATACGCAACAAGAAACTTGCTCCCTGGTATACAGACAATACTAGAGCACTCAAGCAAGCCTCCAGAAAATTGGAGCGAATGTGGCGCTCCACCAAGTTGGAAGTATTCAGAGTAGCCTGGATAGGCAGTACACTACAATACCGAAAAGCACTCACATCTGCTCGATCAGCTTATTTCTCCAACCTGATTGTGGTGAACAAAAACAATGCAAAATTTCTCTTCGATACAGTTGCAAAGTTAACAAAAAAGCAACGCTCAACAAGTGAAGTGGGTCTTCACTTTAGCTATAATGAATACATGAACTACTTTGATGAAAAGATCATCACCATTAGAAAACAAAAAACTGACTTTAATAGTTATAGTCCCCAAAATCTCAGTTGTCCTGAGAATGTCCTGAACCTCCCTGACCAGGTGTCAATGGGGACACTTGAATTTTTTGATCTCGTATCACTCGACACATTCGCTAAATTTGTAATGAGTTCTAAACCCACAAATTGTCAGCTAGACCCGATTCCGACAAAATTACTTAAGAAGCTATTTCCGGTGCTAGGTCAGCCAATGTTGAACATATTAAATAGCTCCCTTTCCTCCGGATGTGTACCAAACTCACTAAAAATAGAGGAAATTAAGGATCCAGACATATTGAACAAATATAGGCCAATATACTGAACCTCCCGTTCCTCTCAAAAACCTTAGAAAAATGTGTTTCCCAACAACTGAATGCCTTCCTGAAGACAAATAACATTTATGAAATGCTCCAGTCCGGTTTTAGACCCCATCATAGTACTGAGACTGCACTCGTGAAGGTAATAAATGACCTTCTAATGGCCTCAGACAAAGGTTCCGCATCCGTCCTGTTGCTTCTTGATCTTATTGATCACTCCCTTCTCTTAGAGAGACTGGAAACCCATATTGGGCTACGTGGACATGTTCTAGCCTGGTTTAAATCTTATTTATGTGAAAGATATCAGTTAGTATTTGTGGATGGCATATCCTCTGACAAATCAAAGGTATGTTTTGGTGTTCCTCAAGGCTCGGTTCTGGGCCCATTATTGTTCTCACTATATATGCTGCCTCTGGGTGATGTCATCCGGAACCACAATGTAAATTTTCACAGTTATGCTGATGACACACAGTTATATATTTCGATGAAGCATGGAGAAGCCCCAAAATTAGCTACTTTGGAAGCATGCGTTTCAGATATTAGGCAGTGGATGACAGAGAACATCTTGCTTTTAAACTCAAGAAAAACAGAAATGCTCATTTTAGGACCCAAGGAAGAAAGAGCTTTGTTGGCAGATCTCACTGGGAACCTCGACGGCTGCATGGTCGTATCCCAAAAAACTGTAAGAAACCTTGGCATTACCCTGTCCTCTCCTTTGATGAACATATAAAATATGTGTCAAGAGTTGCTTATTTTCATCTTCGAAACATTGCAAAAATCAGAAACATTCTATCAAAAACAGATGCAGAAAACTAATCCATGCTTTTATGTTACTTCTAGATTAAATTACTGCAATGCTCTTCTTTCCGGTTACCCTGATAAATCAATAAATAAACTTCAATTAGTGCTGCACATGGCTGCTAGAACCCTAACTTGAACAAAAAAAATGTGAACACATTGCTCCAGTACTAGCCTCTTTACACTGGCTGCCTGTTAGGGTTAGGGCTGATTTTAAGGTTTTATTGTTAACCTATAAATCAATACATGGACTTGCTCCTACTTACCTCGCTGAAATGATCCAGCCATACTTACCTACACGTAACCTTAGATCGTAAGATGCTGTCCTTTTAATTGTACCTAGAATTTCTAAACAAACAGCCGGAGGCAGGGCCTTCTCTCATAGAGCTCCACTACTGTGGAATGATTTGCCAATTAAGGTTAGAAATGCAAACTCAGTGCAAACTTTCAAGTGTCTACTAAAGACTCATCTCTACAGCAGGGTTTATGATTAAGTGTAGTCTGGCCCAGGGGTGTGAAGGGGACCAGAAAAACTTGATACTGTCCACCCTTGCTGTCTTGCCAGGTGGGCTCTCATCGCCACTGGGATGCCCTCCCTCCAATGCCATTCGGGGGCGGAGTCACTGGCTTGTTGTCTCTCTGTTGCGCACTTGTGTAATTGGGCTGTACTCCGCTGGCAATACTCTGCCCTCTTTCAGGGTGGTTGCGGTTGGTGGTTGTCCCTTTGGTTAATGCTTGGCAATGTGGGTGGATTGATTTCCTGCCTGTTGGGCCCTGTCCAGGGCCTCCCCCGGATAGGGCCACAGTGTCACTGGACCCCCCTGTCTCAGCCCCAAGGTCTTACGCTGCTATATTATTGTGCTGTGGGAGTAGGGTCAGTTCTTCTTCTCCACTATAAATCCTTGTAGATCTAAGGAATGCATTTTCTAAATTTTCCCTGTCTCCTGCTGTCTTAAACTTAGGAGGACATGAGGTCTTGGCCCACACCTGTAGAGTACCATGCTTGAAAGACTCGTTGCTGTCCCTGTCCAAAGTCCTGGTTGTGTTGCAGATCAAGACAATACCTGACGATTTCAGCTGCCACTCTGCTGCAACCCCCCCCCCGTGTGTTGTCCCTGTCCATCTGGTCATGCTTCCGACCTGGACTAGGTTTAAATAGACTCTGGACTCAGCCTACATGCATTTATTAATTATTAGAATTTGTACTCTTAATATGTTCACCCAGCACAGCCAGAAGAGGACTGGTCACCCCTCTGAGCCTGGTTCCTCTCTAGGTTTCTTCCAAAATTTCGGCCTTCTTAGGGAGTTTTTCCTAGCCACTGAAATTCAACACTACTGTTGTTTCCTCCTTGGGGTTTAAGGCCGGATGTTTTGTAAAAGCACTTTGTGACAACTGTTGATGTAAAAAGGGCTTTATAAATAAATTTGATTGATTGATCAGGTCGTCAATGTTTTGTGATTATTAGCCACATAAAATGTTAACTAGTGTGTCATTAATTACCATTTCTGAAATTTCCAACGTAGTTAAAAAATATGACCCAGTTCCCAATTATCGTGCACCTTACTATTTTGTTTTTATTGATGTTGTAAAAGACATTATAGACTAGAAAGTTTTACCTACCTTACTTGCCTTCCAGTAAAGTAAAAAGACTGATCAACTAAACGTTACATGATGTCTGGTCTGTCACACGTGGTATTTCATGATTTGCAACTTGTCTGCTAAAGTTTGTTTATCAAACAAAGTGAGATGCAGGTGACAAGATGAGTGACTCCGAGACAGGAAGGTAATCCAGATTTGAACTTCCGGTCAGATTGGTGAATCGTCTTGTTCAACCATCTTTGGTTGCAGAGACATTTGGTCCCAGAATCCAGTGGAATGAAAACAAATATGGCTGCGCACGTAGACAATAATTAGCCAAAGAAGCTCAACGTAACCTTCATAAAGGTGTTTTTTACTGATCGTATTTGTCCATTACTAAATATGCAAGAATCGGAATTCATTATTTTTCACAATCTTTAGTAAAATAGTGAATAATCACGTAAATTAAGGCATTATTAACACACAAACCGTTGTCTGATAGTTAGCATATGTTTTATTGATACAAGTGGAGTGATACTCAGGAAAATAACACATCTTAGAAGGTTGATCAAAAATTATTCTTCAGTATATTCTTTAACAGTGCTACTGCCCTAAATAGTTTCAAAATGTAATTTTAACCAGTCGAAATCAGAATACTGCTCCATATCTAATAAGCAACATGGTCTTTATGGGCTGCTGTGGTGGCAATTTTTGTTGTGTCATAATATACAATTCTTGAATTATCAGTGCATACTTAAATCATGTGCATTAAGAAATCACACTTATGGGCCTTCTGTGATATTTTAAAACTTACTTGTGAAAAGGTTTAAATCTGTCATTTGATGCTATAGAAGTAGCATTTGAAGTGTTCTTCACAAATTCAGAATTGCTGAAAAACTTTTACGCCTGACTTAATGTGTCCCAATTGCAAATATGTTCCTTGGGAAGAGATGGACTTATATACCTCTTTTCAAGATTTTATTTTGAACATGGTGAGCGTGGTGAGCTTGCAAATGTGGGAAACATCAATAGTGCCACCATGTGGTTGATAAAAAATATATTTGCAGTACTAAACTGGACTGGTTCGTCTCCAATAAACACATACTATATCAAACCAAATAAAATAATAAAATGAAAGTTTTTTCACATGTACTTGATACATCAGGTATAAACAGTACAGTAGCGTAGCAGCAGGATTCATAATAAATAGTAGCAGCAATGTAAGTGCAGATAGTTTGAGTGCAGGTGGACAGCCACTGAGCCTTTATAGGGTTATAGATTAGGCATAATCACTCACACCTGGATGAATGACCGGTCAATCAGTTAGCTTATTATCAAACTAAGTGATTTGCTCACTTTTGTGAAGACAATGCAAACATAATAGCTGAGCATAATCACACACATCTGGATGAATAACTGGTCAATCAGGTAGCTTATTATCAAACTAAGTGACTTGCTCACTTTTGTGAAGAAAAACTAGCTACCCAACAAAGCTAGAAACCAGCTAGCTGGTAAGTTAATGTTGTTACCTAGCTAGCTAACGTTAACAGTAACATCAGTAGCTATAGCTAGATAACTAGCAATACAAATTACTTTGACAACTTTTTGAAAAGGAATTATCTGTAGCTAGCTAGCTAACATTGGACTTACCCATGTACATGTAGGAATGTTTCGTGGAATATCCTCTGAATATCCGTATGATTACATACAAAGTCCTTTGTTGTTTGCGTTTAGTCTGTTGACCTTATTTACAACACGTCTTTTCGCTACCGTTCACACACAAGCCATCAATACTCCAAGAATCTATGCATCTTTCATTGTCGCTATCATAACTGCCATGGTTGTCCTTTGTTGTAAATGTAATCCGTGGACAATTGTTTTATAGAATACGAACCAGTGTTTTCTTTCCACCATTGGTACTGCAACGAAATGCCTCAATTTTGCCTGAACGTTTTGAACAGTATCAAAGTCTTGGATATCCTCTTCGTCATCCGATTCATCTTCTGAGTCATGGCATCACTGTACTCCAGAAAGTAGTATCTCACAACTTGAGATTTGTTGATAACACCATCTAAATTCAGGGCAGCGATGTGGTTCACTTTTTGAAAAACCTGGGGTTGCAATACTCACATTCGTATTTACACTTTGCATACTTGTTTGTTATTAAGTCACATGAAAGTTCACATCTCCAAGAAGACATTTCTTCAAGAAAGACAAAATGTCCCAGAACATGTTTTTCTTCGTAAAAACAGCTTTCCTGAAAAAATGACATGCGATATACGCCCCCGTTCACGAATTCTGTCACATATTTGCAACTGGTATCCATTAACAATTCCCTTATGTTGTTTTGGGCATTTTGAATTTGTGAAAAAGACTAAAAACACTACTCCTATGGCACCAAATGACCGATATTCACATAATATCAGATTTGGCATCTATGAATGAAGGTCTTTCAGATCTATATAAAGCAGGCCAGTATGTCAAAAAACATGGCCGCCACTGACCAATGAACTTGTGCACTGGCGTGGTTTTGCATTAATATGCACAAAACTCAGACAGGCATAATGGTATTATAATTCTAATTGGAACATATGGTGACAACCATGTGACGACAAAAACGAGTGCAAGCAATTTTCAATCCACACGGTGGCGATGTTGGGATTTTTACATTTGCCAGCTCACCACGCTTACCTCATTTGAGTTACAGCCCTGAATAGAGGTAGTTAAGTCCATCGCCTAAAAGGGAACGTTTGTGATTGGGATGCATTAACTTTTCCGTTATGGGTTTTCGGCCATTTTGAATTTGTGAAAAACACTTAAAACGCTACTCCTGTGGTACCAAATGACCATTATTCATGTAACTTTATATTTATGGACGAAGGTCTTTAAAATTTATATATACCAGATCAGTAAGACAAAAACCATGGATTTAAGGGGAAAAAAGCTTGCATTTTGGCTAGTAGTAGCTTCGATGCTGAAACCCGCGAAATGCTGCTTGCAGCTTTAGTTATTATTATTATTCTTCCAGCAAAAAAGGGAGTTTTTTGAAAATTCCTGTGAGATAAAACAGCTTAAAGGAGCCACATTTTTATGGTAGTAAAGGGCCAAGGGCCGCAACTTCTGGTGCAATGTCATGCATGTCAGCCTCATGGTGGTGCTGTCACAAACCTCCAAAGTCACAATTTGCAAGCTCACCACGCCCACCCCTTGTGACCTAGAGTCTTGAAAATAGGTACATAGGTGTATCTCCTCATGATGAAGATTTTTACAGAATGTATTTTTTTGAAAAAGAAAAATGAACTCTGCTGGCACCAAATGTCCGATCTTGACTTACTTTGATATTTGGCATCTAGGGACCAAGGTGCTCAAAAGTTATATCAGCCAGGCCAGTATGTCAAAAAATATGGATGCTATTGACCAATGAACATGTGAGTGGGTGTGGTATTACCCATTGATGCGCACATCTCCTGCAAGGATAATGGTATAATAATTCTACATGGTACATATGTTGACAATGACGAGACAGAAAAAATAACTGCAAGGACTTTTTTATCAACCACATGGTGGCGCTGTTGAGGTTATTCACATTAGCAAGTTCACCATACTCACCCCATTTGAGTTGCAGCCTTGAAAAGAGGTAGATAAGTCCACCTCCTCACAAGGAACATACAGATGTCGCTCATTTAATTCCAGATCCAAGGGGGCAGTCCGCGACGAGGCATGCCGTGGTATGCCACGTTATGTCGCGGTATACCGCGACAAGTTGCAGTGCCGTGCGGCATGGACAAAAACATAAAATAAAAATAAGAATGCCCACCAGGAGGCATCTGTGAGAACGTCAACACCCGCCTGAAACTACTGTTATTCAAGCCTGCTTCTGTATTTATATGGCCAGAATAAAACATAAAAAATCTGAGGAATATCGTCTACTATAATACTATTCATGTATTGCTATGTTACTGTGTTTGATTCCATGTTGCTGTGTTGCTTTGCTTGATTAACTGTTATTTCTGAAAACTGAAAATTTATATTTAATTATAGGTCTACACACATGAATCTCTTTCTTTTCGTTAATTATAATTATTTTAACTGAAATACAAATATAGCAGTTGATTACAACGATTAAGTTAACATTTATGTAGGCTAATTGCAGACTTTTACCAAGCCAACATTACTTATTGGGTCATTGATGCTACTTTTCTGCACTAATATTTTCTGAAGACTGCATCTGTTTCTATCAATAAAAACTTCTCAAAATAAAAAAAGAAATTACTTTTCCCACCAGATTTCTTTGATAGATTACAATATGCCACACTAGACCCACACGAACATATAATTCAAGTGTTTAACATAGCGCGTTTACACGAAGGATGTTTAGTTTGTTTAATTGACAATAGGCTACACTTTCAACTCATCATTGTTTCATAAATTTTTTCAGAGGTAAATAACGATTGATTTTTCTAAAGTTTCTAATAAAATGGCGTTTGAACAGACCTTGTAATTTGTTTATTTCCTGTATGGCCTTAAGTTGAAAAATTACTGTTAATTACTCCACATTAACCCAAGGAGAAAGATGGGTGAGACAAAGTGCCTGTTAAAATATTTGTACAGTGCCTTGCGAAAGTATTCGGCCCCCTTGAACTTTTCGACCTTTTGCCACATTTCAGGCTTCAAACATAAAGATATAAAACTGTATTTTTTTGTGAAGAATCAACAACAAGTGGGACATAATCATGAAGTGGAATGAAATTTATTGGATATTTCAAACTTTTTTAACAAATAAAAAACTAAAATTGGGCGTGCAAAATTATTCAGCCCCCTTAAGTTAATACTTTGTAGCGCCACCTTTTGCTGCGATTACAGCTGTAAGTCGCTTGGGGTATGTCTCTATCAGTTTTGCACATCGAGAGACTGAAATTTTTGCCCATTCCTCCTTGCAAAACAGCTCGAGCTCAGTGAGGTTGGATGGAGAGCGTTTGTGAACAGCA
>JACXGI010013764.1:9892-20323 GCA_016801175.1 Esox masquinongy | reverse complement strand
TTGAACATCTGTGGGGTGATCTGAAGAGGGCTGTGCACTGGAGATGTCCTCGCAATCTGACAGATTTGGAGCGCTTTTGCAAAGAAGAGTGGGCAAATATTGCCACGTCAAGATGTGCGATGCTAATAGACTCCTACCCAAAAAGACTGAGTGCTGTAATAAAATCAAAAGGTGCTTCAACAAAGTATTAGTTTAAGGGTGTGCACACTTATGCAACCAGGTTATTGTGAGTTTTTTATTTTTCCCCCTCAAAGATTTTAGTTTGTTTTTCAATTGAATTGTTCACCTTATAGGTCACATTAAAGGTGGAAAAAGTTCTGACATGATTTATCTTTGTCTCATTCTTTTACATCACAAGAACCTGGCATTTTAACAGGGGTGTGTAGACTTTTTATATCCACTGTATGTTGTCTTTGTACTATTTTCAATTAAATATAGGGGTAAATGATTTGCACATCATTGCATTTGTGAAGTGCGAGGTTAGCAGCTGCGTAAAAAGAGGCAAAAGGAAATTAAAAAATGACCAGAACGAAGTACAGTACAGTATTATTTCTCTTTATCGGAAATTAGAAAAATGACTGCACCACACGGCTGTGGCAACAAGTACAGACAATAAACCTTGTCTGTAAAAGGATCGGTCATGCCACGCGGAGCAGACGTTACAGCATTCTGTTTTTATTTGTATTTTACACAGTGCCCTGACTTTTTTGGAAACGGGGTTATATTAAATGTGATCACTTTAACCAGATAATACCATCTACCTGATCAATGTAACCCGATAATTCCATAAACCTAATCCACCTTTTTAATTATGTGAACAAAGGGAATTCAAGTTAGTTTTAGATTTCAAAACCTTTAAGAATAAAAAGTTGTCACATGAAAGACAAGGAAATGATTTTATTAATATTTGACAAAGGTGGATTTGAATGCACGCTGCACCTAAAAGCACGGTGAACCTCTTTAAATATTGATATCAGCCAATAGCTTTGATGTCATTCCTTTTTTGTCGGCTGCATTGAAGAGACAGAAATCCCACGGTTCTGTGCTGGCTGAAACAGACCACTGTTCTAGGTGTGGATCCAGTGCTGAGGATCGGGCTGTCAGGGTCACTGAGAACGTTCCGTGTCATTGGAATCCTGTAATCCACACCAAGGTTACAGCCTATGTGGATCCTTATTCCCCTTTTTTGGGCACCTCATCTGGTTGGAGCCCTGGGAAAAGGCATGTACTAATTGCTGTACATTGAGAATCGGGTGGTGTTTCGGGCCATGCGTGCGAGGACCTTCTGACCTCTGTCAAGTGCGACCAGGTCCAAGGCTGTGGGGCCAAATACTTGTCCTGTGATGGTGGCCTTGTGTCGGTTCTGCTTTGGACACAACAGGCAGATAGGTGTCAGGAGCTACATAGAACACATGTCCATTTCACATGTGACATCATTACACGCCTTGTGTGTGTGTGTGTGTGTGTGTGTGTGTGAAAGTAAAAATATTAGCATCCAGATAATTATCATTATTTCTTGGTGGCACCATCATTTGGATGGGCTGGAGGAATGGTTGAAATGAAAGACATCAAACACATTGTTTCCATGTGTCCCATACCGTTCCATCCACTCTATTCCATTTACTCCATTCCCTTTACTCCATCCATTCCATTTATGCCATTCCACTTACTCCATTCCATTTACTTTGTTCCATCCACTCCATTCCATTTACTCTATTTCATCCACTCTATTCCATTTACTCCATTCCATTCACTCCATTCCACTTACTCCATTCCATTCACTCCATTCCATTTACTTCCTTCCATCCACTCTAATCCATTTACTCCATTCCCTTTACTCCATTCCATCCATTCCATTTATGCCATTCCACTTACTCCATTCCATTTACTTTATTCCATCCACACCATTCCATTTACTCTATTTCATCCACTCTATTCCATTTACTCCATTCCACTTACTCTATTCCATTCACTCCATTCCATTTACTTCCTTCCATCCACTCTATTCCATTTACTCCATTCCCTTTACTTAATTCCATCCATTACATTTATTTCCTTCCATCCACTCTATTCCATTTACTCCATTCCCTTTACTCCATTCCATCCATTCCATTTATGCCATTCCACTTACTCCATTTCATTTACTTTATTCCATCCAATCCATTGCATTTACTCTATTTCATCCACTCTATTCCATTTACTCCATTCCATTAACTCCATTCCATTCACTCCATTCCATTTACTCCATTCCATTCACTCCATTCCAGACATTATCACGAGTTGTGTACCAGGCTCCTCTTTTGTTTTCATAGGACAGGATTGGGGCACAAAAATGGGGGCAAAAAAAATACAAACAGAAAGGAACACTCGGGTTAAAGTAGTTCAGGGCCCATATTCACACTAGGAATAGCAGTGCTGATTTAGGATCAGTTGTCTTTTAAATCCTTACCGTGCTTAATGACTGTACACACCTAAGGATACATTATATGATTATTCTTCTGCTGCATTTAAATTTGATCTTTAGTTACAAATACAGGTTTATTTAATTCCTGACGATCTACACAAACTACTACATATTTTCAAAATGAAAGAATGTTAAAGAAATTGTTCGTAATTAATATAAAAATAAAAATACTAAGTATGTCTTCACATCCCAGAGCTATTACTTGGTGATTACTTTGGAAGTCATTTCAGCTGTGAATCTTACTACTTACTCTCAGGGCAACATATGCCAACAATTTTTGTGTAACTATGAAGCTCAGTATATTTGGTTAGAAATCATTGATGGACAGCAATTTTCGAAGTTTGCCTTTGATTTTAAAGGATGTTCAGCTTTGCCCACAGTGTCCTGGTGATGTTGGCCAATTGTTTTTGGCAGATTTGCTCCAGGTTGTTTAGATTGTTTGAATGATGCTTATTTCCCACAATGTTGACATAATGCCTGCAGATTCTCAACAAGATTGAGATCTTGACTTTGACTGAGCCACTGCAGCACATTCACCTCCTTGTTTTTAGTGAATGGGATAATTGCATTGCTGAAATGTGAATTCCCTCCCAAGCTTCAGTTTTTAGCAGAATGAAGCAGGTTGTCTTACGGTATTTCCCCACATTTTGCTCCATCTATTTTTCCTTCAATTTGACAACATGCCTAATCCCTGCTGATGAGAAGCCCCACAGCATGATGGTGCCACCACCATACTTCATTGTAGGGATTTTGTGTGCTGAGGCACGCCGTGTTAGGTTTCTGATACACATTCTGCTTTGAGTTTTGGACAATAAGCTCTATCTTGGTCTCATCCGACAAAAACCTTTTCACACATCACATCTGGGTCAATGTCAAGATTTCTGGAAACCTACGGATGATTCCAGATGGTACTTTGTGAGTAAACGTCTTCTTTCTTGCCACCCTCCTACACAGGCCAATGTTATGCAAAGCTCTTCACCATTAATCTACTCCCAACCACTGAACTCTGTAGGTCCTTCTTTGTGGCTTCTCTCAGAAGTCTCCTTTTTGTTTGAGTGCGGGGTTTTGAGGGACAGCTTTTTCTTGGCAGTGCCTGGATGGTGTGATGCAGCTTCCACTTTCTGATTATTGATTGAACTGTGCTCATTGGGATATATAAGCTCTTGGTTTGTTGTACCCATTTACTAATCTGTGCATTTGTATTACTTTATCTCTAACGTCTATCGAATGACCTTTTGCCATGTTCATTTTCCTTCAGATTCACAGCCTGACCAATGATCTTGGTCAACTTTAATTCACACGGTCACATCTGGAGGCCAATGGTAAGGTGATGGTGTCCTTTTCAGAGCAATTTCTTTCATCCGTATAAACTAGGAGGTT
The DNA here is from genome assembly GCA_016801175.1 of Esox masquinongy. Lineage (NCBI taxonomy): Eukaryota > Metazoa > Chordata > Actinopteri > Esociformes > Esocidae > Esox > Esox masquinongy. The sequence continues at coordinate 16,479 of JACXGI010013764.1, read as the reverse complement.
TCACAGCAGGGTTGAATACTAATGCAAGCAACTTCATTTTTAAAATTTAACATATATTTCTTTGTATATTTTCCAACAGAAAACCGATGACACAGTGCAATAATAGATTGATAGAATTTTAAAATGAAATATCAGAATAAAATAACAGAAAAACAATACATCAATGTTTCCTTTGTAACTCAGTAATATTATTGAATTGTTCAGGCCTCTGAATACTTTTGCAAGGCTCTGTATTTAAAAAAAAATCTTTGTGGGATGAACTACTGCAGGTCAAGTGATTGGAGTGTAAGGTATCCGAAATATTGTTTGTTTTAATCAGAGAAGTTGAAATTAATTTATTTGTGCCCTTGAGGAAGGTAGTTAACCCAAATTGTTCATATTCTACAAGAACATATAGTTAAAATAAGGCAACATTAAAAATGGGCCAACTACACCTCTAAGTTAGGACTAAGACTGGACCACTCAACAACTCTTGGAAAGCCATTATGGTTGATCTCTGGGTTTGAAATGAACTTTGGCTTTGAAATGTGTGTAATTTTGTGCTGAACCCCCCTCCCCCTCATATTCCAGGGTTTTACATTTTTACCTGTGCTTTGCTCCATTTGCTTTCATAGTTCTTTGGATCCTGAATTACTACCCGGTTAATGCAGATTAATTCAACTGTGCTGCCTCCAAAATACCTGAAAATACTTTTTTTCAATCTGTATTGTGTCAGGTTTTGATTTGAATAAAATCTGTTTTGTTTTTGGGACACATTGAGACCTGGGTCTCATTTAAGTGTGCCCTTGTAAACACAACCAAACAAATGGCACCCATACACATAAAACATGCAAAAATACATAGACATACACACTTAGTTAAAACAAACACATTCTTCAATATAAAAATCCCTGATCTCTTCGTATTTTCAAGTATCGTGCTTCTATTTTTCGTATGTTTTCTAATTACCAGCAGGAGTTTGTCACAATCAAAATAAATATGAAAGGAGTTGTAAAAATATAAAATCTACCCAAGTTTTAGGAAAAACTAACCAGTGTAATTGCTCTGCTGGATAATTGCACATTTTATTTCCCTGAACACACCAGTATGACTTGAAGAGGTCCTGAATGGTGCAGACTCCATCTTGACCCAAATCTGCTTAATACATATGAGAAGGTTTATGTATTGCTTTCTAGCAATGATTGCCAACCAAATGTACTGACCTTGAGCAATTTTGATAAAAACAGTTGACACAATTAACCTAGGAGTGGTGCAGAATTCGTAGAATATTATTCCAAATGGTTCCCATCTGTAATGGCTGTCAAAGATGCCTCCACCAAGTAATTGCTCTGGGGTAAAATAACACACAATCAACACATATTGTACTCATTTTGTATTTATTTTTCATTTGAAAATGCTTTTTTGTGATTGTGGATCTGGTAGGAAAAATATCAAAGAAATTCCTTTTTGAATGTAATGTAAACTCAAAGACAATTAGAGACTGTGATAGGTGTGGGTAGGCTTTTACTAAGAACAGTATTGTAGTAGTGGTGTGTGTGTCTGTTTCTATGACCGAAGTAAAACATGTAAAATTGTCCAATTAGGGTTAGGATTAAGCATTAGCGCTAGGTTAAGTGTAGGCATTACGGTTTAATAACTTTAGTTATATAGCACTTTTCTAGTACAGTTACACAAAGTGCTTTACACACAATAAAAATAGAAATATATTAAAATAAATATATATAAAACATATATTATTTAAAAAAGTAAAAGAAGTAAAAAAAAATAAACAAAATATAAAATCACAATGATAAAATATTTGTAAAAGCCATCTTATAAAATGAGTTTTTAGGTCAGATTTTTTAAAAATGCTCTGACGTAGCATCTCTGACATTCTGTGGTAGGCTGTACCAGAGTCTAGGGGCCCGAATTTATGGTTAGGCATTAGGACTAGGTTAATTTTAGGTATGAAGGTTAGGTTATTGAGGCTAAGTTTAGGGTTTATGTGTTTATGTTAAGGTTGTATTTAGGGTTAAGGTTAGGTTTAAAGAACATACTTTTTTTTTGTTGCATCCCCACAAAGTTAGTATTACTGGAATGTGTGTCTGTGTGTGTGACTGCGTTTCTGACAACATTTTCCCCAAACTTTGGTAAAATCAGAAAAATGTGACTAGTGGGGACATTTTTCCTGTCCCCATTTTGAGAAAGGACTGTTTTTGGCTAGTTTAGGGCCAACACTGTAATTAGGCTAGGGTTAGTATTAGTAAAAGTAGGATTTTTTCAGGGCAATCAACTTTGGTGTCCCTGTTTACGTAGCAAAGTGAACACGTGTTTGTTGTGACGTTTGGCGACTTCCTCCTCTCCTCTGTCAGGCCAGTGACGGGGCGGGAACCAGGATGTGCAGCTCACTGAGTCCCAAGCAGCCCATTGGCCCAGGTCTGACGGACGTGCAACAGTACAGCCAATGGCTGGCCAGCCGCCACGAAGCCAGCCTGTTGCCAATGAAGGAGGACCTGGCCCTGTGGCTCACCAGCATGCTGGGTAAGGATGCAGAATTCGATTGCCACCCAAATGAAAACTGCCCACCGTTGCTTTGAGTGTAATGGTATTATCGATCGCTCAGGGGTGACATGGCTGGCACATTACCCTCTGAGTGGTCGTCTTAGTGTGGCCGCTGACATCCAGCAGCTGTATCCATTGTATAGTTCTGAGCCTGGTTCTTCTTGATATTTCTTCCTGGCAGGAGGTTCGGGTTTTCCTCAGTGCTGCGTATCCGCTTATTCTAACCAGGCCGGATTACTGAGACTCAAATACGCGTGTGTGCTTAGCAGAGTGCAGTTGGTTCTTGGAGCCAGCTGATGTTTTACATGCTACGCAGTCCAATTTATTCTTTCCTTTATGGCTTATTTGTAAAGGGATCGGTGCACGCACACACACGCACACACACACACACACACGCACGCACACACACCACATGGGCAGGCTGAATAAACCAAAATCCTAGTGTGTTAAACCACAGGGTGTACACTGACCTCCACCTTCAACGCAGGTGCTCCACTCCATGGAGAAGACCCGGGGTTCATTCATTACACAAAATGTTTACCGAATTCGGCGTAATGAATACACCCCCATTGGTTTTCTTTGGGAGCCATTATTCAGCTTCAGCCATTATTCACGATTTCCTTTCATTTGTATGGATTCTCAAGGGGCTCGCGTTTTCCCATTGATCTTAAGATCGTTACCGACCATTAATGAGGCAAGAATGGAGAATGTGTGACTTTGAAACCATCTCCAGATTGAATAATGTCTGTTATTAGTACATTTAGTGGCCTAAAGCGCGACAGAAATATGCTTAGCTGTAGATTTCCATTATCAGGCCTTGTAGTGTTGCTTTGCGTGATATCAGCTCAGCAGCCTCCTGGCTTTTTCCACAAGTAATTATTATTCCAGGAAGTAGCTTTTTGATCCAATCAGGTCTTATCTCCGTATGTGTCAGTTCCTGCCTCTTATCGTTGAGTATGTGTGTGTGTTAGTGCACAACTGTGTCAGTTTATGTGTATGAGTGTGTTGGCATTGGACTAATAGCTGAGGGAGTAGGCATGGCCTTGTGTGTGTGTGTGTGTGTGTGTGTGTGTTGTGTTCTGGGTAGCCTGGGGCTGGAAGATGACTCTGAAGGAAACACCAGGTCCATACACAGCTGGTCCGGCCTTGCACTTCTACAGATGTGGGATCGTTGTTTGATCACACGTTTCAGAACTTACCAGCAATGCAGAAAAATTGTGTGTGTTAAAATTTAAAGAATCCACTTTTCGAATTTCCACTTTGAAATATAGTTCTTGATTTTCACAACAGTTTCAACACCTGCAAAAACGTTAACTCATTATAATCCACAAAAAGGCCACATTTCCTACTGCTGCAGGATTGTTTTTCCTGCTGTACTAAATTGACTCAAATGGCAATTCTACACCTGTACAGGTTTGCAAATACCCAGTAACTGATAATGATTATCTCTTTCTTCATGATTGACTGAAACAGATTTAGCTGTGGGGGGGTGAATGAAACTAATAAGGTGAGTGTTTATACAAAGGTTATTATATTTCTCTCCATCTCCACGCTCCATTCTGTCTCTTCTCTTTCCATCTTTCTCTACTCTCTCTATTTCACACCTCTCTCTTTCTCATCTTTCCATTTCCCTCGTTCAGTCTCTCTTTCTCTCCTTCAATCTCCCTTTTCTTCCTCTGGGATTAATTACCACATTTGGAACTCATTAAAACTCTCAAACACCCCGGCTCCCCCCTCCTGCAGTCCCCTCCCCCATTACATAGGAAAAGAAAAGACACGGAGAAAAGAAATCCCCGTAGTTTCTTTTCCACAGTCAGACCCCCCCCCCCCCAAGTCAGAATGATCTAACTGAGAAGGAATTGTCGTCTGGACTGTAGTCAACTAAAAATACCACATGTTGATCACTGTTCTATCTCTCTACTGCACATTGTGTGTGTGTGTGTGTGTGTGGGGGGGGGGGGGGTCAATCTGTGTGCCTATTTGTGTGCATGTGTGTGGACGTACTCTTGTGTGTGTGTGTTTGTCCATGTGCATGCGTGTTGGTGTCTGTGTGTGTGTGTGTATATGGGGTGTGTGTCTGTGTGCATGTTCTCTGCAGAGTTTGCAGGAGCTGTGAAGGATAATGATGTGTTACTGTGTGAAGTCAGATGGCCCCTTGTCTGTTCAGTTGTCATATCTGCCTGACGGTGTCTTGGCTACCAACCAGACTGTGCCTTCAGTCAATAGCTGTCGAGACCACGGGCTACTAAGAGAACTAAGCTGGATCCAGTGTAACAGGTCAACATTTCCACTGCATGGCATGCCATGCATACTCACTGGACTTTTTGTTTAACTTCAGGCCTGACAAAGGTGAAGGGTCATGATGGTAATGATGACAGTGATGTCTGTTTAACAAATTACCATTAACAACAGTCTGTGTCTCATCAGACAGTTTAAAGGGCAACTGAACTTACTGATTTTACCTACAGTGTCATTTTCAATCTTCCTCTTTGGCGAACGCAGCAGCCGCGAGTTAATTCAGACATCAGACTTGACTAAATTTGTTTTTGAGCGTGGCCCGATGTTGGCGTTTCTCATGTGTGTGTTTTTGCCATTCAGCAACAAATGGTCCTGTCCGACAACTGGCCCTTGGGCCGGCTCTTCAGCCGTTCCGGCACGGGGACGATGTTAACCAAAAACAGCTATGGTTGACGTGGTGACGCTGAGACAGCTAGCTTTGCCACGGAGGAAGACAAGCAGATTTACTTAAATTTTTCTTGGTTCTACAAGACCACTAAAAGTTCCTGCTTGTGTCTGTTTTTTGCCTTCAGTCTTGTGTTGTGAGTTCCTGCTTGTGTCAGTCCTCATCACTTGTAGGCCGTGAGGAACTCCTTGGCAGCAAGGGCCATGTGTTTGAAGCACCATCCACATGGTTAGAGGAGAGTGATTGAATCTGAGCAGACGAGATGTTTTGTACAGTTCAGAATTCATCCTACTGCTGCTGTCAGTAGACACATCATTAATGAAAACAGAGAGCCAGTTCCATTTCCACCTCCAGATCCAGCCATACATGACCGAGTCATGACACTACCTCCACCGTGTTTCACAGATGAGGCGGTGGGCTTTGGATCAGGAGCAGATCCTCTGGCTCTCCACACTCGTGTTTCGATCACTCTGATACAGGTTCATCCGTCTCTCATCTGTCCATAAGAACTGGATCCAGAACGGCACTGGCTCTGTGTCGTTGACACATCAGTACCTCCCGGAGAGTGTCCCTGATCTGTTGGATTGTACATTCACTGTAGTGGCCTACTGGGTCACTTGCCATTGCTGAGCTGCCTTTCTTTTTCTTAATGTAACAAACAGTCAGTTTTGCCACACTTAACGTTTGGCTAAAGTTTCCTTGACACTCATGTGGTCATCCTGTTTCCAGACATCTGCAGCAACTCCGAATGCAAAGCCTAGGATCAAGACTAGAAACGGACAGCTCTGCTGTGCATGCACCAGAACTGCAAACAAACACATCTGCCTAACATGAAATGCTGGAATTATTTTGAGAGTTTCCGTTTGGGTAGCTTGTTCATATCTGTTTGGGTAGCCAAACAATCAGACAAATAATGAATATCTGATTGGTTAAATTCATGTCATGCAAAGTATACATGCTAAATGTGACAGGACAAATAGGCCCATAGAGATACTAATTAATATGGATTATACTGTAAGTATTGTGTAATTCCGTGATTGTACATGTTTATTTTCATCCCATAGTCTTAGGTTTGACAGTCCGCCAAAATAGAAGCTAGTGTCAGCTGGATGTAACTGTAATCCAAACTGTCAACCAGTCATCATGGCAACAGGGAGGGGCTGACCTCAGTCTGTCTCTGGGGTGATTTGGAGGCCTCTGTTGTGTCTCTGCTATGATTTTAAGGCCTCTGTGGTGTCTCTGCGGTGATTTGAAGGCCTCTGTGGTGACTCTGCTGTGATTTGAAGGCCTCTGTGGTGTCTATGGGGTGATTTGAAGGCCTCTGTGGTGTCTATGGGGTGATTTGAAGGCCTCTGTGGTGTCT
>JACXGI010013763.1:0-20354 GCA_016801175.1 Esox masquinongy | reverse complement strand
ATAAAAACCTTACAATAACCTGGTTGCATAAGTGTGCACACCCTCTTATAACTGGGGATGTGGCTGTGTTCAGAATTAACCAATCACATTCAAACTCATGTTAAATAGAAGTCATTACACACCTGCCATCATTTACAGTGACTCTGATTAATCACAAATAAAGTTCAGCTGTTCTAGTAGGATTTTCCTGACATTTTCTTAGTTGCATCTCAGAGCAAAAGCCATGGTCTGCAGAGAGCTTCCAAAGCATCAGAAGGATCTCATTATTGAAAGATATCAGTCAGGAGAAGCGTACAAAAGAATTTCCAAAGCATTAGATATACCATGGAACACAGTGAAGACAGTCATCATCAAGTGGAGAAAATATGGCACAACAGAGACATTACCAAGAACTGGACGTCCCTCCAAAATTGATGAAAAGACGAGAAGAAAACTGATCAGGAGGCTTCCAAGAGGCCTACAACAACATTAAAAGAACTGCAGGAACTTCTGGCCAGTACTGGCTGTGTGCTACATGTGACAACAATCTCCCATATTCTTCATATGAATGGGCTATGGGGTAGGGTGGCAAGACGGAAGCCTATTCTTACAAAGAAAAACATCCAAGCCCGGCTGAAGTTTGTAAAAACAAACATCAAGTCCCCCAAAAGCACGTGGGAAAATGTGTTATGGTCTGATGAAACCAAGGTTGAACTTTTTGGCCATAATTCCATTGTTGTATGTGGCATAATGTTGTAATGTGGTATGTTTCGCGCAAAAACAACACTGCACATCACCCAAAGAACACCATACCCACAGTGAAGCATGGTGGTGGCAGCATCATGCTTTGGGGCTGTTTTTCTACAGCTGGAACCAGGGCCTTAGTCAGGGTGGTTGGAACTATGAACAGTTCCACATACCAGGCAATTTTGGCACATAACCTTTAGGCGTCCATTAGAAAGCTGAAGATGAAGAGGAAGTTCACCTTTCAGCACGACAACGACCCAAAGCACGCATCCAAATCCACAAAAGCATGGCTTCACCAGAAGAAGATTAACGTTTTGGAATGGCCCAGCCAGAGCCCAGACCTGAATCCAATTGAACATCTGTGGGGTGATCTGAAGAGGGCTGTGCACAGGAGATGTCCTCGCAATCTGACAGATTTGGAGCGCTTTTACAAAGAAGAGTGGGCACACATTTATGCAGGCTAATTGCAGACTTTTACCAAGTATATTACTTATTGCGTCATTGATGCCACTTTTCTGCACTAATATTTCCTGAAGACTGCATCTGTTTTTATCAATAAAAACGTATTCAAATAAAAAAATAAGGAATTACTTTTCCCACCAGATTTCTTTGATAAAGTACAATATGCCACAGTAGACCCAAGCAAAAATATAATCCAAGTGTTTAACATAGCGTGTTTACATGAAGGACGTTTAGTTTGTTAAACAGGCAATAAGCTATACGTTAAACCCATCAATGTTTCATTAATATATTTAGAGGTAAATAACATTTTTTTTTTCTAAAGTTTCTAATAAAGTGTTTGAACAGAACATGTTCTAATTCGTTCATTTACAGTACAATGGCCTAAAGATGACAAATTACTGTTAATTACAGAGAGAGACGGGTGAGACAAAGCGCCTGTTACAATACTTGTACTCTCACATGCCTAATCAGTTATTAAGTAGGAATACAATGTACAAAAAAGGTAATTCGGTAGTTTTCAGTTTGTGAGTATAGAATTCTGACAATGGAAAAATGTAATATATGCTACACCCATTTAGGAAAAGTCATCGAAGGAGGGGGTTCAAAATGGTATGTTCCAAATCAATTGCATTGACAAATAAATAAAAGTTGCGTCTAAATTTCAATATGTTCAAATCAAGTTTAGAATAGTTTTGCAATGCCGCAATGTAGCCTAATTTCGCATAATTATTATTTAATAGACAAGCGCAGTCTCTTATTTGTCTTATCAAAACGGCCAATATAGCATTAAAATTCCACAATTCCGGCCATACAGATGAGCTACTGGCCATATGTTTTAAATAGCCGTACGCTATAATAGCCTACACCATAGGCCTTCAACCCTCTCCTGGGGACCCCCCTGCCAACTCACAGTTTAGTTTTTGCCCTGAACTAGCTCACTTGATTCAACAGGTAAGGGCTTGTTAATTAGTTAAAACGTTGATTCAGGTGTGCTAGCTCTGGGATACATCTAATAGATGGAATGGCTGGGGGGTCCCCAGGAGAGGGTTGAAGACCTATGGCCTACATTTATACAGCAATAAAACAAACTCTGTGTTCCAACAAATGTTTTTTATTTAAATTCGTCAGCAGAATGAGCTCTTCACAATCTTTGTGAGCTGAGCATATACTCAGTTTAAATACTGTATACCAACTGTAGGGCTGTCGCAATTATTAGCTACATAATTACCTTATCTAAATAATTTGAGCCAGATCGCAATTATATTTATAGACAACATTCTTTTTGTACAATATTTTGATTCCAAAGTCATGCTTTCAATCTGACTAAGAGATTTTGAGGTCAATGTTTGAAACGTGTCAAAAAATAGGCTACCACGCAAATGACGTTGGTTTCCATAGGATGTCTAGCCCACGAGTGCAAAAAAACATTTGACAGGCTCTGCGGAATGTTATACTATATGCTCAGATCATTTACTGAGTGAGCGGAGGTTTTCTTGGCAACAGATCATACAGGTCACACAATATTAGGCTATTTAATATGCTATTGATCTATTTACTTATTCATTTGGCATATTTCCCACCAGACATTTTGGCGGTTGATATTTTCATCTGTCAGAATACACCTGATACCGGCGAAAAGCTTCTGCTGGCTAACGTAAACCCTGGTGCACAGTTTTCCTTAGCTGTAGGTAGTAATGAGGATTTGGTGTGCATAATGATGGGAAGTCCTGGGCGATGTGATCAGGAACAGGTGTGCTTAATAGTGGAGACCGTCAATGCGGCACAGTGAACGTGGCACGGTGAAAGCGGTGCCAGCAGCCGGGCAGCTGGCTTGATCACGGGTGGCACCGTGACAGTGTAGGCTACTGTAAATTATCCCTTCCTTTATTCATCTAATTTATTGTGTTTATCAAGCAACCGTGCTTTAGGCCTTTGTAAGGTTTTTCATGCCGATATCCTTGATCGTAGCAACCTGGTCGACAGGGTCTCTTATTTTACCTTGTACATCATCCAAATAAGATGGAAATGAAAACTATATTCTAATGGAATTATTTTGAATAATTTACAGTAGATATAAAAAGTCTACAAACCCTGTTAAAATGTCAGGTTCTTGTGATGTAAAAGAATGAGACAAAGATAAATCATGTCAGAACTTTTTCCAACTTTAATGTGACCTATAACGTGAACAATTCAATTGAAAAACAAAATGAAATCTTTGAGGGAGAAAAATAAAAAACTCACAATAACCTGGTTGCATAAGTGTGCACACCCTTAAACTAATACTTTGTTGAAGCACCTTTTGATTTTATTACAGCACTCAGTCTTTTTGGGTAGGAGTCTATTAGCATGGCACATCTTGACATGGCAGTATTTGCCCACTCTTTGCAAAAGCGCTCCAAATCTGTCAGATTGCGAGGACAACTCCTGTGCACAGCCCTCTTCAGATCACCCCACAGATGTAAAATTGGATTCAGGTCTGGGCTCTGGCTGGGCCATTCCAAAACATTAATCTTCTTCTGGTGAAGCCATGCTGTTGTGGATTTGAATGAGTGCTTTGAGTCGTTGTCGTGATGAAAGGTGAACTTCCTCTTCAGCTTTCTAACGGACGCCTGATGGTTTTGTGCCAAAATTGCCTGGTATTTGGAACTGTTCATAATTCCCTCCACCCTGACTAAGGCCCCGGTTCCAGCTGAAGAAAAAAAGCCCCAAAGCATGATGCTGCCACCACCATGCTTCACTGTGGGTATGGTGTTCTTTGGGTGATGTGCAGTGTTGTTTTTGCGCCAAACATACCTTTTGGAATTATGGCCAAAAAGTTCAACCTGGGTTTCATCAGACCATAACACATTTTCCCACATGCTTTTGGGGGACTTGATGTTTGTTTTTGCAAACTTCAGCCGGGCTTGGATGTTTTTCTTTGTAAGAAAAGGCTTCCGTCTTGCCACCCTACCCCATAGCCCATTCATATGAAGAATTTGGGAGATTGTTGTCACATGTAGCACACAGTCAGTACTGGCCAGAAATTCCTGCAGTTCCTTTAATGTTGCTGTAGGCCTCTTGGAAGCCTCCCTGACCAGTTTTCTTCTTGTCTTTTCATCAATTTTGGAGGGACGTCCAGTTCTTGGTAATGTCTCTGTTGTATCATATTTTCTCCACTTGATGATGACTGTCTTCACTGTGTTCCATGGTATATCTAATGCTTTGGAAATTCTTTTGTACCCTTCTCCTGACTGATATCTTTCAACAATGAGATCCCTCTGATGCTTTGGAAGCTCTCTGCGGACCATGGCTTTTGCTCTGAGATGCAACTAAGAAAATGTCAGGAAAATCCTATTAGAAAAGCTGAACTTTATTTGAGCTTAATCAGAGTCACTTTAAATGATGGCAGGTGTGTAATGACTTCTATTTAACATGGGTTTGAGTGTGATTGGTTAATTCTGAACACAGCCACATCCCCAGTTATAAGAGGGTGTGCACGCTTATGCAACCAGGTTATTGCAAGGTTTTTATTTTTCATTTTTCCCCCTTGAAGATTTCAGTTTGTTTTTCAATTGAATTGTTCACATTATATGTCACATAAAAAGTGGAAAAAGTTCTGACATGATTTATCTTTGTCTCATTCTTTTACATCACAAGAACCTGTCATTTTAACAGGGGTGTGTAGACTTTTTCTATCCACTGTAAGTGTTGTGTAATTTTCATTTAGTACATTTGTAGGGCCTAATAAATGAATGAAAATATTATTGCCTGTGTTCTTAGAAATAATCCTCCTATGTAGGCTATTCTTTTATTGAGTGGGACATTTTGTTAGGTAAAGTGGGACACTATATTATGATTAAAATAAACTATTAGACACATAAGAAAAACATTTTACCACATGTATTAATGAATTGAGGTGTACAGTAAATATAAAATCTGTTATTCAGATTGGAAACATGATTTTGAAATCAAAACATTGTGCGAAAAGATCCTTGTCTATAAAACTAATTGCGATGTGGCTCAAATTATTTCGATCAGGCAATGTAATAATTGCAACAGCCAGGTGGCCAGAGAGTACCCAGGCAGACGCAAATCATTCTTAATGGGCGATACCCCCAGATAAAGGATGACCCTCCCTGTGAATTAACTTAACAATGAGAATGAAGTGTAATGTTGATGACAGTTGATCACATGCAGCGCGACAAAATCCGTTTTACCTCTAAACTTAGTATTGCATTCTTATTCATGAAATTCCTTTTTTTAGGAGATGAACAAAATATGAAACATAATCTGCCTGAATAAGAAATGTCACTAATTATTTTATAGACTTTGGCACACATTTTTCAAGAGAGGTAAAGTTAGTTTTATAATGGACATTCAGTGGACATTCATATTCGCCTGACAAAACCAACTAATTCAGGACAACGAAAAGTATGGGTTCTTGATCAGGTGAAGGTGGACTACAGTCCACCTGGAAGTGGCAAAAATATTGGTACCCTTAGATTGTAAGGGCACCAATATTTTGGTACCCTTACAATCCATAGATTGTAGCCCATCCTCCCTCGAGTCCAAATATAGCACTTTTGTAGTCATACCACACTTTTCGTAGACGCTATTGAATTTCTAAGGCTGAACTAAAAATTTGCAAAACATTTTCAGAAAACTAAAAGCTGTAGATTGTAGCCCATCCTCCCCCGAGTCGGAATATAGCACTTTTGTTGTCATACCACACTTTTCGTAGACGCTATTGAATTTCTAAGGCTGAACTAAAAATTATGCAAAAGATTTTTGGAAATCTAAAAGTCGTAGATTGTAGCACATCCTCCGCAGAATCAGAATATACTACTTTTTTAGTCATGGCACACTTTTCGTAGACGCTATTGAATTTCTAAGGCTATAATCAAAAAATCTTGAAAGATTTTCAGAAAACTAAAAGCCATAGATTGTAGCCCATCCTCCCCCGAGTCAGAATATCTTATGTTTATACTCATGGCACACTTTTCGTAGACGCTATTGAATTTCTAAAGCTAAACTCAAAAATGTTCAAAGAATGTTTTTAAAACTAAAAGCCGTAGATTGTAGCCCATCCTCCCCTGAGTCGGAATATAGCACTTTTGTTGCCATTGCACACTTTGACGCTATTGAATTTGTAAGGATAAACTCAAAATTTTGTGAAAAATTTTCAAAAAACTAAAAGCCATAGATTTTTTAAGGTCCTAATCACAATATAAAATGATATTTTGGAAAAACAAAACATTTTTAAAAATCTTTGATTCCTACATTGAAAAGTGTGGATTGTAGTCCACCTTCACCTGATCAAGGACCCATACTTTTCGTTGTCCTGAATTAGTTGGTTTTGTCGGGCGAATATGAATGTCCACTGATAATGTCCATTATAAAACTAACTTTACCGCGCTCATTTTTCATGGATTTGTTGTGATGCCGTGTGTTGTTCTAACCAACGTCTTACCGGTTGTTAATATATTAGGCCTACATTAGTTTGTGACTTCTCTCTGGAACCTGAAATATCCCCAAACAACAGAAGATGATTTTCGGCATCAAATCAACCCTAGTCTCTATCTCATTGTCCTCTGGGTTCATTTTCTTAATCGATCCTCTTCCTCTCCTTAACAGCAAGCCCTACACTGCACTATTCTTTTGCAGTGGGTTCTACGCCGCATCTTCATGTTTCTGACTGGTTAATTTGCTGTTCAGAGTATCAGCACAGCTAGTATCATTTCCCGACCCACGCATGTTGTTACTTTATTGGGTTGTGGCTATTACTTTCGTTAGCCATCACGGAATTGGGATGTATTAAGAATACTCACTTTTAATAAATTCGGATGAGTGAGAGGCATGAACAGAACAATGTGTTGTATAGTTTTGATTGACCGACTTGAGACATTCAGGTGGACATTTGAATTGTAAACAATGTGTTGTATAGTTTGATTGAATTGTAAACCTTTATTGTCTTAAAATAGCGAAAGGTAGGGGAAGATGTGCAGTAAGAGCGTTTCAAGATAGGCCATGTGTAGACTGACATGATAGTGCCGTTCGCTTGCCAGACTCCAACCTTTATACTAATAATCTGGAATCGTAATTTCAAAAGCGCAGAAAGCTGCGATTTTGGCTTTTTATTTTATTTTTATGCTCAATCAAAATAATATTTTTTTCTGGTGCGATATCATATTCGTATTTGTATACAATTTATTAGGAGTTGATTTTAGAATCCGTTTGCCTACTAAAAAATAAAAATTCAGATTATCAGTATAAAGTTTGGAGTCTGGCAAGCGAACGGCACAATTCGCTCGCCACGATTAGGGCTTGCTGTTAAAAAGAGGAAGAGGATCAATTAAGAAAATGAACCCAGAGGACAATGAGATCATAGCAACGTCTCTGGTGTCGCCTATACTGTATGCTCAGTTCCCAAAGACTGTGAAGAGTTCATTATGCTGACTAATTTAAATAAAAAACATTTTTTGGACCATAGAATTTGTGTTTTATTGCTGTTTAAATGTAGGCTATTATACAGTATGACTATTTAAAACATATGTTTGGTAGCTATTATAGGCGGCTGGAATTCAGGAATTTTAACGGCCATATTGGCTGATTTGATAAAACAAATGAGTTGATGCAACAAATAAGCGACTGACGCATTTGTCTATTAAATACAATATGTAAACTCTGACAGCCTATTCAGCAACTGTCATAAGATGTGTTTTTCTACCATGCCGTACTTCAAAACTATGATCGTAACAAATAGTTCTGCTTTGTGTTTTATTATTCCTTAAGATAATTCAAATGTTTAAACAAATAGTCTTTATTTCTGTGTAGGCTATTGGTGTATTTCTTTATTAAAACATTTCGTAATTATATCAGTGATGAAGTTGCAACTAGAAACATTTCGCTTTTAAATTCATTATAAACCTGTTATTTTAGGAGAACATTGTGAACATTGTGCGTGCTGTTGTTTAGAAAACGATTTTCGAAAACGAATAACATTTTCAGCGTTCTAGCTCCCCCATGTGTTTGGAATAGTGTAATCACAGTTTGACGCAATCTACCGTATGTTGACCCAATCTACCTGATCTTACCGCTGTAAGAAAATGCTGTAATTAAACGAGCGACATCTGTATCTCCCTGTGTGGAGATCTGGAATATCGAGTTCACTTACGCTCCCCAACTAATCTGATTGACCTTGAGATAACCTATAAAGTAGAATAGTAAAAACCGCCCAAATCCAGGTGTGCAAAGCTAGATTTGGGCAGAAGCCAAACTAGCCCCATAATATTTAACGAAAATGTTCATTTCAATTGCTAACAGGCATGTGCCATGTAAGAGAAGTAGAATCATAAACAGATCCAACCATTGGTTCATATCTGATGTGTCTGATACTATTCATGAAAAACATTTAGCATGGCCAAGGCTAGAACAACGAAAGTTTCCTCAGACTGGCAGACATTTAGGCAATTAAGAAACTTATGTACAAAGCTCATCAAAAAGTCAAAATCTGACTATTATGTAAACACACTATCAAGGTTTAAATAGAATCGGCCAAACTCTCTGGAAAAAATCTCTGTACCACAAAAAATAATCTTAAACTTCAGACCTATAACTGACAAAAAATTTTGTTGTGGATGTCTTCAATAATCACTTCATTGTAACAGGCTATGTTTTTCATAAAGCATCACTGTCTACTGCAAATAAAAGTGCAAGGAATGAAAATAGAGAAATCCTTAGGGAATGCCCTGTTGATAATAACCAACATTTTGGACTGAGCCAATTCAGTGGAAGATACATCACAAGGAATCAACAGTAGGATATCCACAGGGGCAGATAAACGTCTGGTGTTAGATCAGGGCATAGTACTATTACTGCAACAGCATTATTTGTCAAGTTTCAATCAAATGCATTTTATAAAGCCCTTTTTACATCAGCAGGTGCTTTTACAAAACACCCAGCCTTAAACCTCAAAGAGCAAGCAACAACATGGTTGATGCAGAGTGGCTAGGAAAAGTTCCTTAAGAGTAAAAGAGTTGAAACTTTGGAAGAAACCTAGAGAAGAACCAGGCTCAGAGGTGTGGCCATTCCTCTTTTGGCTGTGCCCAGTGAACACTTTAATAGTACAAATTGTATAAAATAATACATGCATGTAGGTGTCCAGAATCTATAAAACCTAATCCAAGTTTGAAGCATGACCAGATGGACAAGGACAGGGACAATCAGGGAGGTAAGCAGAGTGGCAGCCGAAATCGTCAAGTATCGTCAGCTACTTGATTAGCAACACAACCAGGGGGACTTTGGACAGGGACAGCTATGAGTCTTTTGGGCCTGGTAGTCCTGAGATGAGGTCCAAGGGCTCATGTCCTCCTATGTTTAAACAGAGCAGGACACAAGGAAAATTTAGAGAGTGCTTTCCATAGATTTACTAAGTAGAAGGAGAACTCACCCTACTCCCCTGGCACAATAATACTGCAGCGCGAACCTTGGGGCTGAAGCAGGGGGGTCCAGTGACACTGTGGCCCTATCCGAGATGTCAATAACACTGCCAAAACCTTGGGTGAAAAATCATATTATGTACCTTTCTTTATTCATCTATCAAATGTTTTTGATACAGTTAATTATTCCATCTTGCTAAAGAAACTGACATCATTAGGGCTGGCCATGGTTTATGCAATAGATTAAAAGTCACACCCATCTGTCGCAACAGCGAGTTATATCACTGACAATTGAATCACTGACAATTGACAATTGAGTTATATCACTGACAATTGAAACCATAAGTTTTTTCATCAAACATTAATTTCCATTACCAAGGATGACAGTTTTTCCAGCAAACAGGATGATGACAGTTTGAGGTCAATAGTATTGATGGCCTTGGACAGGTCAAAAAATAGTGCAACTGCTCATCCAAGGCTTTGGCTGTATCATTTTCCACCCAGGTGGTCACTGTAATAGTACTGTGTCCAGGTAAAAAACTATTTGTTTAATAGGCTACTTTTAGTAACTATATATTAACTAATAACTCCAATATTTTAGCAAGACAAGACAGTTTTAGGTCAACGGGCCTCATTCACCAATATCTTCCTAAATTTTTTCTTAAATTTGTTTTTGAGAAAGGTCCTAAGAAAAGTTTACGTCAGATTCATCACATGTTCTTTAAACCACAGAAAGGTTTGCACCTATGTTCTTATAATGATGACCCAGTGCCACTGGAAGCCATGCATGCCCATGCCATCACACTACCTCCAACGTGTTTTACAGATGATGTGGTATGCTTCAGATCATCAGCCGTCCCAAGCCTTCTCCATACTTTTTAATTCCCATCATTCTGGTACAGGTTGATCTTAGTTTACTCCGCTCTGCTGTTCCAGAACTGGGCTGGCTTTTTTAGATGTTTTTTGGCAAAATCTAATCTGGCCTTTATATTCTTGAGGCTTATGAATGGTTTGCACCTTGTGGTGAACCCTCTGTATTTGCTCTCATGAAGTCTTCACTTTATGGTAGACTTGGATAATGATATGCCTACCTCCTGGAGAGCGTTCTTCACTTGGCTGGATGTTGAGAGGGGTTTTTCTTTACCACGGAAAGGATCCTACTATCATCCACCACTGTTGTCTTCCATGGACATCAAGGCCTTTTTGTGCTGCAGAGCTCACCAGTGTGTTCTTTTTTTCTCAGAATATACCAAACTGTTGATTTGGCCACTCCTAATGTTCCTGCTATCTCTCTGATGGAATTTTTCTTTTTTTTTTAATTGTCCAATTACTTTTGGTCCCTTCAAAAACATGGGCCTACATATTAAAGAGCTGTAATTCCTAAACCCTTCCTCAAATTTGGATGTAAATACCCTCAAATTAAAGCTGAAAGACTGAGCCCCTATTAATTATTTAACTGTAACTTGAATATATTTTGGTAAACAGCCGAAATAACAAAACTTTTGTCGGTGTCCAATTATTTCTGGACCTAACCGTATGACCGCTGGTGTTTGCTGCATGCTGTCACGTAAGTAACCCTTCATGGCCCAATTTCAGCTCCCACTACCTCATTGAAAGAAGACACTGTGAAATTAACATCTGACATTGAGGAAATAAAGTTAGATACACTGTTTGAGCTAAATGTGAGTAAATAAATGTGTGGTCTGACCCGTGATTGTTGCGTCACTCGTACATAGATGTTCTAATAATGCATTCTAATGATACGTTATAATCACACCAGTGTGATCTTACACTTCAGGGACCACTCTAGCCTGATCACACCGATGTGGTCATACGTGTCAAAGGGTTAAACCCCAGTAGAGCGATGCAAGATTATAATTAAATAAAAATTGTGATATGAAATTTTACAAAATCATGGAGATGGAGCATTTCAATATGACCTTATTAGTGCATCTCAATCTAGTTTTATTTCTCTCAGGAACTAATGTATTACTCACCTTCCGATCTACCTAAAAGAGAATATTTTCCAGTTTAATAATGGTTTCGGGAGATTAAAAAGACTATACCTTTTGTCCTGGTGGCCCCTCAGGTCCCTAAAAAGAAAGACAAAAAGAAGTCAAAATGTTCGATAATATGATTTCCTCATATAAGCTTCTGGTTTTCAAACCTTATTATAATACAGTTGTAGCAGCTTTCCTATGACTAGGGAGCTTTAATTAATGACCAAATTTATCCCTACCTACCACATAGGAAGAATGGTGTTGGCAAAACTTCATGACATCCTAGATATGTAAGAGCATGGGGCTGTTGCCAAATAGATAATTAGCCTAGCTGCAGCTGAGAACAATTAAAGCCAAAAAGTATATTGAATGAACACACCGCCTTGGATTGGGTGCTGCTAATTTGATGCCAGCATTGCAGCCTACATTCCAGTGTTGGCTTACTTCTGATGCTAAGTAGGGTTCTAATAGATCCCTGGTTGAGAGATCAAGGGATGTTGCAGGGCCAATGGGCACACTTCTTTCTAGTTTTAAAAACAAATCCCCAAACCCCATTGTAGTAAAGAAGCATTGCCCTGTATAGGGAGCTGTCAATAAGATGGGACTGGAAACCGGTGTCCTGACTCAAAGTTCACTGAAAATCCCACAGTAAGGGAAATTGACACTTTCAGTACTTTTGTTGGTGCAAAAGCCCTATGTAAATCTAATAAAATAGTTATGGTATTCAGCTTAGCTTACTTACATTGGGACCATTTCTTTTTTGAAATCATCAAAATAATGTTTTGGTTTTGGTTACATGAACATGTTTGCAATTAATCTACCAAATCACCACGTGTCTACCAAATCAGTCACATTTCAAAAGAGATGTGTTTTGCTTACATGAGCTCGTTTGCAATTAATCTACCAAATCACCATGTGGATCTCCACCCACACATAGTCATACACAGAAAGTGTAACTGTCTGTATAAACTAAGAACATCGTGGTGGGAAAAATATGTATACTACTACTACTTGTTTGTCAATCAACATAAAACATTTTTGTTGTTAGTTTTTCTCATAGTTAATGTATTTCTTCACAAAGTTCTATCAAGCACATTTGTTGGGAGAGAGAAATGTTTCATTTCCCTCACTCTAACCTGCTCTTCCTGAGTGAGAGAGCAGCATTTCAAGACACACAGTCCAAAACTTCAAACTCCATCGCAACATAATCATAAACTGCACTCGGTCCAGCAAAAAAATAGCAGCAATAGCATAGACTTGGCTGGCTGTGAACTCACAGTGTGTGTAAAGATTGCTGCTCTGACCACTAAGCCATGCAATAGTACTCCAATGGAGTAACTCCAAAACATCGGTGGTGGGAAAAATATGTATACTACTACATTTGTCAATCAACATAAAATATTTTTGTAGTTATTTTTTCACATAGTTAACTTATTTATTCACCAAGAACTGTTAAGCGGATTAGTTGGGAGAGAGAAATGTTTCATTGCCTTCACTCTAAACTGGTCTTGCTGGGTGAGAGAGCAGCGTGTCTCAAGACATAAAGAGTACAACACTTCAAGCGATTTACATGTCGGTTGCAGTTTGACCATCGAAAAATAACCATAAACTGTTTTACTTTAGGAATACTAAATGTAGCGACTGAAGCCACTGAAGGTTTAGTTTATACTTAACTAATCCTAATTTGATTTGTCCCTGGCCGGATTTGATACCCAATCTGCTGTACGGCAGATTGTATTTCAAAGCACTACGCTATTTAACAATGGGTTGTCGGTCGGTAGGTCTCATTCACTCAGTCAGTGACATTCGCTCTTCTTGGCCGGCTCAGCTTACATGTTTTTTATACACCGATCAGCCATAACATTATGACCCCCTGCCTAATATTGTGTAGGTCCCCCTTTTGCCGCCAAAACAGCCCTGATTCGTCGAGGCATGGACTCCACTAGACCTCTGAGGGCGTGCTGTGGTTTCTGGCACCAAGACGTTAGCAGCAGATCCTTTAAGTCCTGTAAGTTGCGAGGTGGGGCCTCCATGGATCAGACTTGTTTGTCCAGCACATCTCACATATGCTCGATTGGATTGAGACCTGGGGAATTTGGAGGCCAAGTCAACACCTTGAACTCGTTGTTGGTTCCTCAAACCATTCCTGAACCATTTTTGCTTTGTGGCAGGGCGGATTATCCTGCTGAAAGAGGCCAATGCCATCAGGGAATACCATTGCCATGAAAGGGTGCACATGGTCTGCAACAATGCTTAGGTAGGTGGTACATGTCAAAGTAACATCCACATGTTACTTTGACATGTACATGTCCTTGGCAGGACCCAAGGTTTCCCAGCAGAACATTGCCCAAAGCATCACACTGCCTCCACCGGCTGGCCTTCTTCCCATAATGCATCCTGGTGCCATGTGTTCTCCAGGTAAGCAACGTACACGCACCCAGCCATCCACGTGCTGTAAAAGAAAACATGATTCATTAGACCAGGCCATCTTCTTCCATTGCACTGTGGTCCAGTTCTAATGTTCACGTGCCCATTGTAGGCGCTTTTGGCAGTGGACAGGGGTCAGCATGGGCACCTGGACTGGTCTGCGGCTACGCAGCCCAATAAGTAAAAAACTGTGATGCACTGTGTGTTCTGAGACTTTTCTATCCATACCAGCATTAACTTTTTCAGCAATTTGAGCTACAGTAGCTCGTCTGTTGGATCGGACCACACGGGCCAGTCTTCGTTCCCCACATGCATCCATGAGCATTGGCCGCCCATGACCCTGTCGCCGGTTCACTGCTTTCCCTTCCTTTGACCACTTTTGATAGGTACTGACCACCACTGCAGACCGGGAACATCCCACCAGGGCTGCAGTTTTTGAAATGCTCTGACTCAGTCATCTAGCCATCATAATTTGGCCCTTGTCAAAGTCACTCAGTTCCTTACGCTTGCCCATTTTCCTGCTTCCAACACATCAATTTTGAGGACAGAATGTTCACTTGCTGCCTAATATAACCCACCCTCTGACAGGTGCCATGATAACGAGATTATCAGTGTTATTCACTTCACCTGTCAGTGGTCATAATGTTAAGGCTGATCGGTGTATAGTCCCACCACATACAGCACCATTTAAAACTTTGGACACACCTACTGCCTTGTTAAAAGTTACTTTGTGGAATTTACTTTTAATGCATTCAAGCCAAACAGTTGTGTTGTGACAAGATAGGGTTGGTATACAGATGGCCATTATGTCTGTATTATAGTAGTCCATATTTTGTCAAGAACAGCTCAAATAAGCAAGGAGAAACAACAGTCCATCATTACTAAGGTCAGTCATTCTGGAAGACTTAAACAACTTTGAAAGATCCTTCAAGTGCAGCTGCCAAAACCTCAATGCTGAAACTCTCTTATGTCCGCTAAAGGTAAGGAAGACCCAGTGTTACCTCTGCTGCAGAGGATACGTTTATTAGAGTAACAGCCTCTGGAATTGCCAGTTAACTGAACCACAGAATGCAGCTAAAATAAATGCCTTACAGTGTTCAATAAATAACAGACACCTCAACAGACATCTGAACATCAATTGTTCATAGGAGACTGCATGAATCAGGCCTTTATGGTTGCTGCAAAGAAACCTACTGAAAGCCACCAATGAGAAGAGACTGGCTCGGGGCAAGAAACAAAAGAAATGAACATATGATGGGTGAAAATGTGTCATTTGGTCGGATGTGATTTTTGTGATTTTTGATTCCAACCGCCATGTCTTTCTGACACAAAGTGAGTGATGGATGTTCTACGCATGTGTGGTTCCCACCGTGAAGCATGTAGGAGGAGGTGGGATGGTGTGGGATTGCTTTGCTGGTGACACTGTCTGTGGTTTATTTAGAATTCAAGGCATATGCACAGCATTCTGCAGCGATACGCCATCCCATCTGGTTTGCCCTTAATGGGACTATTTTGTTTTTCAACAGGACAACGACCAAAAACACACCTCCAGGCTGTGTAAAGATGATCTACAATGTAAATGTATTTTGATTTGTTTAAAACCGTTTTGGTTACTACATGATTCCATGTGTTATTTCATCATTTTGATGTCTTCAATATTATTCTGTGTGGAAAATAGTAAAAATAAAGAAATTCCCTTCAATAAGTAGTTGGTTGTGAGATTAAATGAAACGTAAAAACATGGACACAAGGGTTTCACTCTAGTCTGACCTCAAATGACTGCAAAGTTATACTTTAAAACTTTTAGGTGATTGCCTAGCCAGCGTTATATGCTGTGGTAACCTTTAAAGGATGTACAATAAATCAATAAAACAGTTGCACATTAAAAACCATGCACAATTTCTCACTGATGTTAAATATTTAGACTTTTGAAATATTCAAAAGCATGGAGAAAAATGTGTGCATGGCTGCAAATCAACTTCAGAAAGCAGACAATCCCTTATTTTCCCCAGAGACCTCATGGCATGGCTGATTTCAAATTGATTCCTGAAAATATTAAATTTTCCCCCACTTTTCTACTCCATGGAAGTGTAATCAATCTTACCAGCATTGGATGTCCAAGATGGCTTTAGAAACTTTAGAATTTACTTGAACCTTTTTGACAGGCATTTACATGAAAACTGCACATGAAACTAACTCACTGCACATGATTGTATATATGATACTGCTAAAAACAACACCAACACCGTGGTCAGGGTATAGAGTGTTATCCCATGTGCCTAGCACGTTTTGCACGGAACAAAGGACATGGTTTTACACGCTGTATACCAATACACACTTGGCAATTTGCAAAGCATACTACAAGAAATGTCCTCCAAATCCCATCACAATACTGGCAGAAGAGAGAATAGTAAAGCATGGGGGAGTAAAAGGAGGCACCATTGTTAAAAACTTTTCACAATAATAGCTAACGTGTGCTCTTCAATGTCCGCTGTTAGATTTTCACTTTACTTCTTCGTCTTATTATTATTACTGGGGCTTGAGCAGCAAAACCCCAGGGTTAGTTCTTCGACATACTTCTTCTTATTATTACTGGGGCTTGCACAGAAATAGCCCCAGGTTAGTTCTTCAACATACATATCATTCTTCAAAACGCTACTTCTCCTACCACATTTAAGCTAGAAAGTCACAATTGTCGCAAACCACTACTAAAACGACTTTAGAGAAAATATAAAAGATTGTGAGCATTGTACTATTCTCAGCTATTGTTATCTGAAAAAGTAACCAAAAAATATTATTCATAACAAACTTTACAGCAATTTAAGAAACAAAATTAACAAGATTTCACAACTATTTACAAGTATTTGCAATTTGGACCACTTTACAAGTGAGACTGATAAAAAGTTAAAGCATATCATATCTTCGTCTACTTCTCAGATTTCTACTTTTCAAATACAGCTCTAATGGAAAGTATTTTCTGAACCAGAAAAACACACATGGCTTTACCTAAATGTGCCTATACTTTTCAGCTACATGAATCAGAAATAATTATGAAAAGAACTCATACTCACTCTTACCTAACTTGAGACACCAGAACTGAAGTAACCATAGCAACGGGAATGTTTGTAGCTTTTCATTAACAACTCCAATGGACTGTACTTCCAAGCCAGTTACACAAACACTGATTCATGTAAATATAGCTATTCTTCTCAGTTATTCAAATTATTAATTTTTTTTTAAAAATAACTCTTACGAAACTCAAGATACTGTATTCGGAGGAACTTGTAGCTGTGAGGTTCGGTGTTTTTGGTGTGGTTTTGTTTCGATTCTAGGAAGGTATTTTTCTATGCTTGGTTTGCTTTTGTGTTTCTGTTCTAGAGTGGCACATTTCTATGCTTGGTTTGCTTTTGTTAGTCTTGATTGTTTTCACCTGTATACCCTTTAGCACCCCCTATATTTCAGTTCAGTTTGTGTTTTCCATTGTGAGGTATTGTTTGTTTCTGGACGACTATACTAAGCCTGCTATATCATCTCTTCGTTATTGAAAAGCCCTGTGTATCGACCTGTTTCTGCCCACAATTCCTAGACCCTGTTTCTAGCCTGATTCCTGCCGCGGTACCTTTGCTTGATCAACCTGTGTTCCCCGTGTATGAATACCTGCCTGCCTCCTGACCTTGATTTCAGCCTGTTCCTTTTGTTGCTTTGGTAATAAAGCCTGCGGCGCTCTGTGCTTTAACCCAAACCTCCCTTCTCCTGAGTATTCCTTACAGTAGCTAAACGTCTCATCTATTCATATTTGACAAAATACGAAAAACCAAAACTCACGGAACTCAGACTGGAGTAACAATAGCAACAAGGTTTTGCTATTTATACACAAACATGAATAAAAGCCTTCAAAGTTTGCTGTAGCAATGTACCGCCAGAAACTTTTTTGAAACCGTTAAAGCAAGCAGTACTTTTACGTGCCAAGTTCAAATCTAGCTTTTACAACCTTGTTTCCAAAAAAGTTGGGATGCTGCATAAAATCCAATTACTGTAAAAGCAGAATGCAATGATGTGCAAATCATGTATCCTTATATTTAATTGAAGATATTACAAAGACAACATATCAAATGCTGAAACTGAGAAATTTTATTGTTTTTGGAAAAATACATTTGATGCCAGCAACACATTTAAAAAAAGTTGGGACAGGGGCATGTTTACCATTGTGTTGCATCACCTCTCTTTTTAACAATACTCAGTAAGTGTTTGGGAACTGAGACCAAAGAGCAGATATGAGGAAAGTTTTACCAAAATACCACCAGCACATTAACTTCTAGCGTCAGCAAATGTTGCGGCACCAAAGACATTTTCTGAGCGTGATCCATGTTGTTTAACTGTGTCACAATGCAATTAGACTTTTAGGAATGGCACTGTTATGCTTAGTAAGGGAATTAGGAATCCTCCACATTGGTTGATGGTTTTTCTATTCTTTGCGACTGAAGTGTTTTTTTCTAGACATATATGTTTGATTTTTCTCTCTTCACTTTACGCAGCTGCGATTCTGTCAAGGGTATATAACCGTGCCTTAGGTTAAGAGCAATTACACAGAGTGATGTCTGTGGAAACGTTTTCTAAAATAACTTTTGGTTGACACGCTGGAGCCTTAAATAGCATCTTCAAAAGTGGTAGACTTCTACGAATGTACACAACAGGCCAATCCCCGGAAAACAATCCTGTTCTCAGTCGGTAGTCTTCTGGTGTTGTAGCCTTAAAGTCTATAAGCAAATAACCAAAGGGTGGGTGTGTTGCATCTTTAAAACTCTCCATGAAGAACCGAGAAAGGCAGGGTTATATTTGTCTTCCTAAAATACTAATCCGCAGACTGTCGTGTGGGTTTTTAATCTTGAATGTAATTGTACTTACATCCAAGGGATTGATTCAATTGCTTACAACATTAGAACGGTTCCACCTATCCTAAAAGCTGCTCTAGTTTCTGAGAGTTGCGAATCTCCCCTTTCTGGTAGAGTACAATATCTCTGGCCTTGGTCTTACTACCTTTCATAGCCATACAGATTTTATGACCCCCCCACAGCGGGGGATTTGTGCTCCTCCCAGCACCACTTCCTGGAGTAACCAAAAGATCATTCCAACGAACAGAGGTGGAAGTTTGATTTACAATGAAGCCAGACACTCCATCGATCATAAGGACATATTTTGGATGCCTGGGACTTTATCGATCCAGACATCCGAGAGGCGACATCTTTACTGGAAAATCCGTTTTCATCAAACACTTTCCTCTTACAAGGTAAGCTCTGGTTTGATCTGTGCTTGAGCTAAAGCTTCAAGTTCAGTACCAAATGAATTGTTATGTTCTTAGGACCTTAACCAGCGCATTGGCAAAGTTATCCGATCATGTATGACTGATAAAACATATCGATTGTCCGGGGAGTCCAGATGCCAATTAGTTTCTCCCTTCAGTGGTATGCAGATTTCCCAGGCGGGGGAGAGCCTCTATATGGCTCCTCATTGCGCAATAGGTCGAAGGTCCCATGGAAAGTCAATGGGATCAGAATGTTTGTGTTTTTATTGTAGAAGATGGTTTTTCTATACTAAATAGTATTAAAACATTAAAACATTTTCTATACTATTAAAACATTACAGATGTAAATCAAACAGTGGAATTATGTAATTTCCAGATTTGAGGTGGATGGCCACTTGGATACGGCTCTGGACACCACTTACTAAAATATCTGCCCTGATCTAGCTCTTATGTCTATCAATCCCCAATTCTTTTCTGATAATGTTGACAAGTTTGGGTAACCATAGGATGTGCTTATAGCAGCATTTCTCAATATTTGAGTTTTAGCCTGTCCATGAAAGAATAGAAAAAGTAAAAACATATTTTGTGTGTGTTTTAGCTTGTGCATGAAAAACATTTTTCTTCCAATCTATGTTCTGATTAATTCCTCAATCTCCCAGGTGTATGTTATACAGAATGCCTTCAATGAGCATGTACTGACAACATACAGTATCTCACAGAAGTGAGTACACCCCACACAATTTTGCAAATATTTGATTATTGATATAATTGATATAATTTTCATGAGACAACACTGAAGAAATGAGACTTTGCTACAATGCAAAGTAGTGAGTGTACAGCTTGTATAACAGTGTAAATTTGCTGTCCCCTCAAAATAACTCAACACACAGCCATTAATGTCTAAACCGCTGGCAACAAAAGTGAGTACACCCCTAAGTGAAAATGTCCAAATTGGGCCCAATTAGCCATTTTCCCTCCCCGGTGTCATGTGACTCGTTAGTGTTACAAGGTCTCAGGTGT
>JACXGI010013762.1:0-19878 GCA_016801175.1 Esox masquinongy | reverse complement strand
TGTGTGTGTGTGTGTGTGTGTGTGTGTGTGTGTGTGTGCATGTATGAACTGATGTGTTAGCTGCTGTTAGCTGCTGTTTGCTTTGCATCACTAAAGCGAGACAGTGTTTGGTCTGCCTGGATATAAACACAAGCTGGTAATGAGTGGTGACAAGCATGATAAGCCAGGATATCATGTAAACTGGCAGTGGGGACGGCTTAAGCCTCTCTTATGCTAATACCACTCAGAGGGACTGCCCAGCAGAACACACACATGCCTTTGCCGGCTCCCCCACGCCGAGATCCCCTGTAATTGAACATGGTTTTAAACAAATCTGCTGTTTCTCCTCTGGTTTGTATTAATCCTTAATAAGTTGAAGAAAGATTCTGGATGACAATTTTAGTGACTGAAACAAATGCAGTTTATGTTTGCTGCCCTTCACCAGTGAATTTGAAACAAAAATAGAATGGTATGATACTGAGGAAAGGTTCACAATTCACGTCTGGGTTTGAGAGACTGGACTGAATCTTGGCATAGTTTCTCTGTCGTAACGTCTTCACTCAGGATGTTTAAGCTGAGCCTGCTGTTCACTACCGCTATAAAATGGCTTCAGCAGCATTGAGTGGATTTGTGTTTTTTTGCTGTGAACTTCAAATTCCTTGTGCCTCCTATACAGACAACTGGACATAATTGTCAGTCTTAATAAAGATAAGAAATAAAGTGTTTTATATAGCGTTTTATATATATATATATATATATATATATATATATATATATATATATATATATAAAAATATATAATCAACTGGTTCAAGGTTTCTGCCAAGTGAACAACACTGATGCTCAGGCTGGATCTCCACAGTTTGATAATGCTGTGAAAGCTTTCCTTTCTGAGTGCCTAAGTGTTTACAAGTAGAAAAGGTTACACAAAGTCAATAGTGGTTTTAATTGAATGTTTTCTCCTTTGAGCGGGGAGGGTAATTGACACTGTGTTCTCTCACATTCAAGCTGGCTTGCTGTCATTTTGCTCTGGAATAAACTAAACTACACACGTGTGATGAAATAGTGCAATAAAACTAGAGCAAGATAATGTGTCATTATAGTTTATTAACATTATAATGTTGTTAAATGTTAACTCTCTGGTTGCAGTGTAACTGTAGCAGTGATTCTGATTTCTACCAGATAATGCACTTCAAACACATGGCTTTTCCTTCTCTTTGACTGCCAGAGTTAATTAAAGATGTCTATGGGCCAACGCATATTTGATATGAGATGAATGCCATTTGTTAAGTTCCACTTTTGGCATGAACAGATTCTGAATCTCCATGGAAACGTAGTATAGTGTACTCTTGCAAATATTAGCCACAAAACAGATGTCTTTTGTTTTGTGGCTAATATTAGCCACAAAACAGATGTGGTCAAAAAGTAACCTCACCTAAATTTTTAAAATGCATCTGAAATGTTCTCATTCTCCGTATCTAAGATGCTTGCATATCTCTAGTCAGTAAAGTAGCTTTTGGTTTCTTTTTCTTTCTTCGTGGTTTTGTCATAATTGAATGTCACTTGGGTTCTGGAATGTTCTGGAATATCTAACGAGGACATTTGCGTTAGGCAGAGATTGGCTGACCTTTGGTTACTGCAATAATTACCATGGAGATGTAGAGACGTGTCACTGTGCTGCTTAGGTGATTCGCAGGGACCTGTCTGTGCAGAGAAAAGGTTGTCTGTGTGTGTGTGTGTATATGTGGCAGGGACCTCTTTGCAGAGGGAAAGGTTAGCAGGACTAAAGCAGATGCTAGAGGCTTGTTTCTGGGCTGAAAGAATGCTGAAAGAATGGCCTGAGGAAATGTCATTATAGTGAAATGGAAATATGGTCTAAATTAAAAATGGGAGGATTCAATATGGAATTTAATTTTGTGGTGTGTGTGTGTGTGTGTGTGTGTGTGTGTGCGCGCATGAAAGTGTCTTTCAGAGAGTCGTATGTACAGAGAGAGCGGTATAGTGTGTGTGTAATTTGTTGTTTAGTGGCTGGAACGCTGGGCACTGGGTGGAAGCACTCCAACTCTTTGGTTCCCAATGCCAGGGCAGTGGGGTGTAAAGACACAACTAAGCAACTAAGCCGGTCTGTGGGTGTCTGTACCAGGTCTAATGCCAGTCTGCGGGTATCTGTACCAGGTCTAATGCCAGTCTGTGGGTGTCTGTACCAGGTCTAATGCCAGTCTGTGGGTGTCTGTACCAGGTCTAATGTCAGTCTGTGGGTGTCTGTACCAGGTCTAATGCCAGTCTGTGGGTGTCTGTACCAGGTCTAATGCCAATCTGTGGGTGTCTGTACCAGGTCTTTGGGTGTCTGTACCAGGTCTAATGCCAGTCTATAGGTGTCTGTACCAGGTCTAATGCCAGTCTATGGGTCTTTGTCCTATTCTGCCTGGTATTTGTTACGAGCCAGACAGTCACACAACTCTAAGATGCTGATTGATCCCACAAAGCAGTTTGTAAAAATGACACAAAATGCAAAGCCTTTCACTATCATGCACATTTACATTTCAGTCATTCAGCAGATGGTTGTCTTAGAGTGATGTCCAAAGTGAGTGCATGCTGTAAATATTCATATCACATCATTGTTGGTGTTGTAACTTAGAGGCTGTGGTGTCACAACAGCATATTGTTTTACACTTTCTCCCCGTAGCTGTCTTCCTTTCATCATTATACTGGGTACTTCTTTATTTTGTGTTGGAGATGCTTGTGAATGAAAATGTTAGCGTAACTGGTTTGAAGGCATCGCCAGTGTATGTCGTTGAAGTTGTGCAGTGAAACGTGACTGTAGAGTCCATAAGCCTCGGGTTACATACCTCGCCCTCCGCTAACTAACGTTTAAATTAAACTCCTCAGCCAAGGTGGAAAAAATACTGAGTACAAGTACTGAACTGGGTTCGGCTGTGTTCACCACTTTAGGGAAGTATCTAATTACGATCTAAGTAACCAGGTAAAGGGAGTTCAAAACTAACCAATGATCAAGTAAATAGGAAGGAAGAGTGTAAATGTCCAATTAATGTCACTGGTTAGTTATGAACTCTGTTTCTCTGGTCATTTTGCTCTAACTTAGGAACTTCCCGAACTGGTGAACACAGCCGAGTACTTTTACTTTGTACTTTCTCCACCTCAGCTCCTCAAAGACCGCTAATGAATGCCCAAACTAATTTTAGACCCGTAACTAATGTTTAAACTCATCTCAGACACATAGCTAATAACTAATGTCAGACTGCTAGCTAACATTTAAACTCCTTTCAGGCCTTTAGCTAACATCCAAACTCCTCTCTGACCCCAATCTTACATTTAAACTCCTCAGACTTCTAGCTAACATCTAAACTCCTCTCTGATCCCTAGGTAACATTTAAACTCCTTTCAAGCCCTAGTTAATGTTTCAACTCATCTTAGACATCTATCGTCTAAACATGTAATAGACCTCTACCCTCATTTTGAATTGCCATTTGTACAGCATTTGCCTTTGCACATCCATACATTCCACTTGTAATACACATATACTTTATACTTGCATATTTTCTGCCCTCTTCTATTTGCACTTCTGGTTAGATGCTAACTGCATTTCATTGTTCTGTACTTGTACTAGTTCAATGACAATAAAGTTAAATGTAATCTAATCATGTCAGACCCCTAGCTAACATTTATCTTAGACTCCTAGCTAACGTCTAAACTCCAGTCAAACCCCTAGCTAATGGCTAAACTCCTATCACACCCTTAGTTAACGTCTAAACTCCTGTCACTCCCCTAGCTAACGTTTAAACTCCTGTCGCAACCCTAGCAAACGTCTCAACCCCTGTCAGACTCCTAGCTAACGTCTCAACCCCTGTCAGACCCCTAGCTAACATCTAAACGCCTGTCAGACCCCTAGCTAACATCTAAACGCCTTTCAGACCCCTAGCTAACATCTAAACGCCTGTCAGACCCCTAGCTAACATCTAAACCCCAGTCAGACCCCTAGCTAACATCTAAACCCCAGCCAGACCCCTAGCTAACGTCTAAACGCCTGTCAGACCCCTAGCTAACGTCTAAACACCTGTCAGACCCCTAGCTAACATCTAAACGCCTGTCAGACCCCTAGCTAACATCTAAACGCCTGTCAGACCCCTAGCTAACATCTAAACTCCCGTCAGACCCCTAGCTAACATCTAAACTCCCGTCAGACCCCTAGCTAACATCTAAACGCCTGTCAGACCCCTAGCTAACGTCTAAACGCCTGTCAGACCCCTAGCTAACGTCTAAACGCCTGTCAGACCCCTAGCTAACGTCTAAACCCCAGTCAGACCCCTAGCTAATGTCGCGGACCTGTCTTGTGTCTTGGTTCTAGTCGCAGCGGCGTGTCACGTTTCACCTGCCAGACGGTTCTCAGGAGAGTTGCAGTGACAGTGGGCTGGGGGACCACGAGCTCCTCTCACACCCTCTCCCTCTGGTTCAGGGCCAGACGCAGGAGGACTTCTACCAACAGGCTTCCCCTGACAAGAGGACTGAAGCTGATGGAAACTCTGACCCCAACTCTGGTGAGTCCCCTGGCCTTATCTTCTTTGCTGGTCTTTTCTTGTCCTTGACGACTCTACCCTGTCAGAATGGAATGGTCAGTGTGTTTTTCATGTGTTTTTAGTTCCATATAAGCATGTGTATGAATTCAGGTGTTTTGTCTTTTTGTTGCACCTGTCACACCTGCATAGTCCCCGGATCATGTAGGCCTGCATTAAACCTTCATTTATCCAGACAAACTAACTTCTAGAGGAGTGAATATACTGAAGTAGGTTTGCTAAACCTTAAGGAAACATTACTACAATTTCTTATAAAATATAGCTATCTTAGTGTAATTTCATCTCTGAAGTTTATAAACATTTATTCCACAGGTCCTTGACTGCTCAGTGTGATCTAACGTACTCCAACCTGGTTCTGTTACATTTCCCTAGGTGACCACATTAGTTCCCCCTAGCATTTTCACCTATTTGTGAAGCTCATTGGATTTATTTAGAGATGATTTCCCAGTTGGACGCACAGCGGCGCGGTTCACGTTTAACTAGAAGCATTTCTAGTGGGAATGTTCTCCAACCCACTTTTACCATCTTATCATTGACAGCTGAGAAAAAAGGAGCTGAAGAGACCAAGCGCATCGAAGTAGGTCAGTGACTGACTAGTTGAGATTGACTGACTGGTTGAAACTGACTGACTGGTTGGATCTTACTGACTGGTGGGAGCTGACTGACTGGTTGGAGCTGACTGACTGGTGGGTGCTGACTGACTGGTTGGATCTGACTGACTGGTGGGAGCTGACTGACTGGTGGGAGCTGACTGACTGGTTGGTTGGTTCCGACTGACTGGTTGGTGCTTACTGACTGGTTGGATCTGACTGACTGGTGGGAGCTGACTGACTGGTTGGTTGGATCTGACTGACTGGTTGGAGCTGACTGGTTGGTTGGATCTGACTGAATGGTTGGATCTGACTGAATGGTGGGAGCTGACTGACTGGTTGGGAGCTGACTGACTGGTTGGGATGGTTCACTACTACAAAAGGTCATAATAACAGGCTTTCACACAGACTTACTCACACACACACATGCCTACTCACCCACACACACACACACACACACACACACACACACATACACACCACCACTCTGTTATGGGCGTATCTTCCACATCATGGCGTTGCTCCAGTACTTTCAGTAAACACCATGTGGCCAAGGTGGTTTGGACTAAAAAGCTCTTTGAGAATCTAATTGGAGGGTTTGGTGTGAACTGTGCTAATTGTTCATTAGGTTAGAGCTAACATTGGTGCTACACTCCAATTACCTACAAACCAATTACGTTAAGCCTTATAATTAATTAGAGAACATGGCCAGACTGCCTTAGATCGTGTTTTTAATGAAATATTGGACAGACGTACCACATATTGAGCAGCTAACAACTACCAACATCTATCCTGGGTCAGAATCAAAGTAGATTGCTTTAACATAGTTGATCAGGTTGTTTCTCCATTAACTCCCCTGATGTTCCAGGTAATGAAAAGAGAACTATTCATTACTGTCCAAATCCTGCTGTTGTGCCAATGAAAACAATGGAACCATTAAACTCATCTAAAATCCACTTTGTTCTGAGTTCAACATGAAAACTAAGTATCAACAATAACTTAAGATCCATGAATCAGTTATACCCGGCTTTCTCCTTGTCTCCTTCACAAAATCCACTAAAAAAGAAACCAGAGGTCATCTTCACAGTTGACATCTTCTCTTTCCACTATCCAAAACACCCACATCACGCCACACACCCAAAATAACTCTTGTTTAGTTTTAGTCATGGTGGTTGCATTTCTAAATGAGCAAGCTATAAAACAAGGTCAAATCTGTGAATGTGTTTCCTTTTATTACTTTAACAGACTTGTTGCTAACTGGATGGTGTTTGTGGAGTTAGTTCAGTGAATTCTGTTGTCTTTTATAACAACACAGTTGCTTTACTTCATGTTCCTATTTAATAATTTGCGAAGGTTGCTTTGATGGGTCGTGATGTGATTTATGCCTGAAGCATCTTTAAAATATAAAGGAATGTGTATAAAAAAATAAACATATATCTACTGCATCTTTATCAAATCGTATAGGATTATTGATTAGTAGTTGATATAAAATGAGCTATTCTGAACAGAAGTGACAAAATTTATTTCAGAGTAAATGTCCACACCTAGAATGTATAGAAAAATACAAAAGACATCTTAAATATATAAAAGAAATATCTTACTTTCGGACAGTTGTTCTCTATTAGGTTATAATTTCGAGATCATGAAGATACCTTACCATGAAGATACTGTAAACTTGAAGACACTGTAACATTGAATATACTGTAACCATAAAGATACTGTAACCTTGAAAATACTATAGTGTAGCCATGAAGATATTGTAACCATGAAGACACTGTAACCATGAAGATACTGTAGCCATGAAGATACTGTAGCCATGAAGATACCATGCTCGTGAAGATACTGTAGCCATGAAGACACAGTAAACATGATGATACTGAAGCCGTGAAGATACTGTAGCCATGAAGATACTGTAAACATGAAGATACTGTAGTCATGAAGATACAGTAAACATGAAGATACTGTAGCCATGAAGATACCATGCTTGTGAAGATACTGTAGCCATGAAGATACAGTAAACATAAAGATACAGTAAACATAAAGATACAGTAAACATGAAGATACTGTAGCCATGACGATACAGTAAACATGAAGATACTGTAGCCGTGAAGATACCATGCTCGTGAAGATACTGTAGCCATGATGATACAGTAAACATGAAGATACTGTAGCCATGAAGATACAGTAAACATGAAGATACTGTAGCCATGACGATACAGTAAACATGAAGATACTGTAGCCGTGAAGATAATGTAACATTGTGTTACTCAATGTGTTGTGTGTAATCCAACTGATGGTCAGTGTGTGTGTATGTGTGTGTGTGTGTTGTGTCTGTGTGTTCTATGTGTGAATTTTGCTGCTATTCTCTGAGGGGTTTCAAAGCGTCTACCCCCGCAGCGAAGAGACAAATCTGATGCCATTTTCCTCTAAAGATTATGTTGAACAATGTCTGAAAACGCAGGCAGTTTTCCTCCTTTTATAATGGGACTACTTCATTAGAATGCCTTAGCTCTCGACACCCACACTCCTCAGGCATTGTGTGTTAGGCAGGATACACACGTACACTCACACACAAATTGTTTTATTATTTTATTCCAGCACACTTATTCTATTCAGGAGACAGACTTGTGAAAGGTAAGTGGTGGTTGGATTAATTTGTCAACTTCTTAAGATCGACTGAGAGTCCCAGTTCTCTCCTTTGCTGAGTTGTTTAGCCAGTTAAATTAACCTTTGAAGTTTGAAGTTTTTGTGATTTCTTACACATTTTTCTTTAATTTATTTTAAACTGCTGTGGTATTACATCTGTTTGTTCAATCTCAGGGACATGGCAATGAAAAAAAGTACCATAATTTCCCATGAATAGCTTTGACACAGCTGATAATGGTAGACATATAGTATACTCACTTGCCACTTCATAAGGTACACCTGTTCCACTGCACTTTTACGGAAATATCTACTCAGCCAATCATGTGGCAGCAACTCAATGCATTTAGACATGTAGACATGGTCAAGACAACCTGCTGAAGTTCAAACGAGCATCAGAATGGGGAAGAAAGGTGATTTGAGTGTCTTTGAACGTGTCACGTTTGTTGGTGCCCAACGGGCTGGATTGAGTATTTCAGTAAATGCTGATCTACTGTGATTTTCCCGCACAACCATCTCTAGGGTTTACAGAGAATGGTCTGAAAAAGAGAAAATATCCAGTGAGCGGTAGTTTACTGGGCGAAAATGCCTTGTTGATGGCACAGGTCAGATGAGAATGTCCAGACCGGTTCAAGCTGATAGAAAGGCAACAGTAACTCAAATAACCACTCATTACAACCAAGGTATGCAGAAGAGCATCTCAGAAAGCACAAGACATCGAACCCTGAAGCAGATGGGCTACAGCAGCAGAAGACCCCACCGGGTGTCCCTCCTGTCAGCTAAGAACAGGGAACTGAGGCTACAGTTTGTAGGAGCCCACCAAAATCGGACAATAGAAGATTGAAAAAACATTGCTTGGTCTGATGAGTCTCGATTTCTGCTGCAACATTCAGATGGTAGGGTCAGAATTTGGCTTAACATGAAAGCATGGATCCATCCTGCCTTGTATCAACGGTTCAGGCTGGCGGTGGTGGTGTAATGGTGTGGGGGATGTTTTCTTGGCACACTTTGAGCATTGAGCATCTACCTGAGTATTTTCTATGACCATGTCCATACCTTTTTGACCACAGTGTACCCATCTTCTAATGGCTACTTCCAGCAGGATAACATGCCATGTCACAAAGCTTGCATCATCTCAGACTGGTTTC
The DNA here is from genome assembly GCA_016801175.1 of Esox masquinongy. Lineage (NCBI taxonomy): Eukaryota > Metazoa > Chordata > Actinopteri > Esociformes > Esocidae > Esox > Esox masquinongy. Next base: position 10,926 of record JACXGI010013762.1, on the reverse strand, counting down.
TTGAACATGATAATGAGTTCGCTGTACTGAAATGGCCTCCACGGTCACCAGATCTCAATCCAATAGAGCACTCTTGGGATGTGGTGGAACGAGAGATTCACATCATAGATGTGGTGAGACGGGAGATTCACATCATGGATGTGGTGGAACGGGAGATTCACATCATGGATGTGGTGGAACGGGAGATTCACATCATGGATGTGGTGGAACGGGAGATTCACATCATGGATGTGGTGGAACGGGAGATTCACATCATGGATGTGGTGGAACGGGAGATTCACATCATGGATGTGGTGGAACGGGAGATTCACATCATGGATGGGCAGCCGACAATTCTGCAGTAACTGGTGATGTTATAATGTCAATATGGACCAAAATCTCTGAGGAATGTTTCCAGCGCCTTGAATCTATACCACGAAGAATTAAGGCAGTTCTGAAGGCAAAAGGTCCAACCCGAATCCAGCAAGGTGTACCTAATGAGTGTATATGTCTGTATTTATTATATATACACTACCGTACATAGTTTGGGGTCACGTCGAAATGTCATTGTTTACCATGACAACATACATGAAATAAGTTTGAATTAGAAATATAGCAAAATGAATAGGAAATATAGACTTTGACTACTGGAGGAAACTGTAGGAGGAAATTGGCTGCAATGAAGCGCTGTCCACAGGGCATGGCATGGCATTGCAAAATGGAGAGATAAGCTTCCTTCCTCCAGGTTCCTTTTACCCTGTACAAATCTCCCTGTTTACCACCACCAAAGCACCCCCGGACCATCACATTGCCTCCACCATGCTTGACAGATGGCGTCAAGCACTCCTCCAGCATCTTCTCATTTGGTCTGAATCTCACAAACGTTCTTCTTAGTGATCCGAACACCTCAAACTTAGATTAATCTGTCCATAACATTTTTTTTCAAATATTCCCCTGTCCAGTGCCCATCTTAATATTTTATTTTTATTGGCCAATCTGAGTAGTGGCTTCATCATTGCAACTTGGCCTAGAAGGCCAGCTTCCCGGAGTCACCAATTTACTGTTGACTTTGAGACTGGTGTTTTATGGGTACTATTTATTGATGCTGCCAGTTGAAGACCTGTGCGGCATTTGTTTCTCAAACCAGTGACAGTTGTGCACCGAGGCCTCCCACTCCTCTTTCTATTCTGGTTGGAGCCATTTTGCGCTGTTCTGTAGTACAAAACGTTGTACGAGATCTTCAGTTTCTTGTCAATTTCTTGTATTGAATACCCTTAATTTCTCAGAACAACAATAGACTGACAAGTTTTGGAAGAATGTTATTTGTTTCTTGCCATTTTGAGCCTGTAGTCGAACCCACAATTGCTGATGTACCAGATCCTCAACGAGTTCTAAAGAAGGCCAGTTTTATTTATCCTTTAATCAGCACAATAGTTTTCAGAGGTGCTAGCATAATTGCAAAGGGTTTCCAAATGATTAGTTAGCCTTTTAAGTGATAAACTTGGATTAGCAAACACAATGTGCCATTGGAACACAGGGGTGATGGTTGCTGATAATGGGCCTCTGTTCCCCTTTGTAGATATTCCATTAAAAATCAGTCGTTTCCAGCTACAATAGTCATTTACAAAATTAACAATGTCTACACTGTATTTCTGATCAATTCAATGTTATTTTAATGGACAAAAAAATGTATTTCTTTTTAAAACAAGGACATTTCTAAGTGACCCCAAACTTTTTAGCGGTAGTGTATATATAAACATTTATAACATACAGCTCTGGAAAAAATTAAGAGACCACTGCACCTTTTTCTTTTTTTTCCAAAAAAGTTGAAAAGGAAAGTTTTGAGTGAGGAACAGAAGCGTTCAATTTGCAGTGGTCTCTTAATTTTAACCCTTCTGTTCCTCACTCAAAACCTTCCTTTTTGATGTTTTTGGAAAGGAAAGAAAAAGGTGCAGTGGTCTCTTAATGTTTTCCGGAGCTGTGTATTCAGTGCTGTGAAACAACTATAATAATTAATTATATACAATTAACGATTAATTGTATAATCTTCTGTAGTTTTCTGTAGATGTTTGTTTAAAAAGCAGTGCATTATATTAAAGACATAATATGTTTTATTGTTGAGCTGTGGACAGTGCTTCACTTTAAGGAAATTAATGAAACATTAAGGAGAATAATGGTAACTTACCATGGTACATGCAAGTGTTAGCAGGGGGATTTTGTGCACACAGAGACTCTTGGGATTAGTTGGAGTAGAGGGTCAGATGGGAGGCTCCGCTGGCCTTCTTGTTCGTTTGGTTTTTGGAGGGAGACAGAGATGGGGGACGTGTGGAGAGCCATCCCAGTTTCCGACATCTCAGGACCAAGCATCCTGTGTACTAACCGATGTGTAATAACACGCTGTTAGAGAGGATTCACAGACAAGTACAAACACTGTAAATATAAACTATATGTGTATACTGTACATACTGTATGTAAATTATATAGAGTGGGGAAATACTGATAGACTAGAGAGATAAAGAGTGGAGGATGTGATAAAGAGATTTCAAGAGAGAATTAGAGATTTGCAGGAATGAAGGATAGAGGTAAAGAGGTGTGGAGAGAAACAGAGAGAGCAAGAGTAAGATATAAAGCAGGGGCCTGATAGTGAGGGAGAATGAAAGAAAAAGACAGAGAAAGAAAATGTGAGAGCGATAGAAATGCAGTAGTGCCTGTCTCTTGAAAGGCAAATACAAGAGCTTTTGAAACTATTGCCTATCAATTACATAAAGTGTAAAGACTGTCTAGTTTTATTACTCAACTAATTCATTAATGTGGCATATGCAGACACCACTAAGAATGATTTGAAAAAGAGAATGCTTAAGCAAAAAGTCCATGTATGTAGTTATCTTTAGTGTATTTACTTATCTTTAATGTATGTACTGTATATCATACAAAATAGTCAAACAAGAGCAATAAGACAGGAAGGAACAGAATATGACCTCTGGTTGTGTTGACCTACGAGTTACATGACTGAACAGCAGAGGGCAGGCATCACACCACATAGAGAAAGAGGGTCACAATTTGAAAGCAAATTATTTTTTTTCCCCACATGATCTCAGGGAATAAGAACCTGCAGAGTCTAAAGGATGGTTGACACAGTTCTACAACAACAATTAAAGGATGGTTGACACAGTTCAACAATTAATGGATGGTTGACAACAATTAAAAGGTGGTTGACACTGTTATAAAACAACAATTAAAGGATGATTGACACAGTTCTACAACAACAATTAAAGGATGGTTGACACAGTTCTACAACAACAATTAAAGGATTGTTGACACAATTCTACAACAACAATTAAAGGATGGTTGACACAGTTCTACAACAACAATTAAAGGATGGTTGACACAGTTCTAAAACAACAATTAAAGGATGGTTGACACAGTTCTAAAACAACAATTAAAGGATTGTTGACACAATTCTACAACAACAATTAAAGGATGGTTGACACAGTTCTACAACAACAATTAAAGGATGGTTGACACAGTTCTAAAACAACAATTAAAGGATGGTTGACACAGTTCTAAAACAACAATTAAAGGATGGTTGACACAGTTCTACAACAACAATTAAAGGATGATTGACACAGTTCTTCAACAACAATTAAAGGATGGTTGACACAGTTCTACAACAACAATTAGAGGATGGTTGACACAGTTCTAAAACAACCCATTATAATCCACTGGTTAATGGATTGATCTTCCAAAATCTTCACCCTCTCTTATATCAAGAATCACACGTTTTTCATGGCCTCTCCTTGTGGCTTGCTTTATTTTGACAACTTTAGTTAACAAATGAACATACTGTTTAATAATTTTTGTCACTGTTGCCTACTATACTGTTTACAGCAATAGGAAAAAATCCCTAACCCTCTGGGACGTTACCCCTAACCCAGCAGGACATTATAAATCACCCACTAGGATGTTATCCCAAACCAACTAGGACGTTATCCCTCACCCACTAGGACGTTACCCCCAACCCTCTAGGACATTATCCCTCTCCCACTAGGATGTTATCCCTAACCCACTAGCTAGGACCTTATCCCTCACCCACCAGGACATTATCCCTAACCTACTAAGATGTTATCACCAAACATCTAGGACATTATCCCTAACCCACTATGACATTATCCCTCACCCACTAGGATGTTATCCCCAACCAACTAGGATGTTATCCCCAACCAACTAGGACGTTATCCCTAACCCACTAGGACATTAACCCTCACCCACTAGGACGTTATCCCAAACCAATTAGGACGTTATCCCTTACCCGCTAGGTTGTTACCCATAGCCCACTAGGACATTATCCTTCACCCATGAGGACATTATCCCTCACCCACTAGGAAATCATTCCTAATCCTAATCCACTAGTAAGTCATCCCTAACATTAACCCAGACAACTTTTGTATCAATTATTTGTATTATAAATTGCTTTTTATAGCGCCACCAAGAGGGCAATCAATGTAATTTTGAAATTCCAGATCTCTATGGCAAGATGAATCATTGATTAAAGATAATATTTGTGAAAATCTGTTCAGTGGTGTCGTGGATATGTGATGTCAGCTATCTTGTACACACTAGTACACACTAATGACTCGTTTCCAATGGTGCCAAACACTGGTGTTTTACCCCAAAGTCCAGACTACATTCTGTTTTCATTGACAAAGACCGGTGCCAGTCAGCAGTAGGCCTTGGCTGAGTAGCCCGGCTCTCACTTGGTGCCAAGATCCGGACTTTAGGACTTAGGGCGGGGTTTGTGGGTTGACGCGTTACGTGCTGTGAAAACACTGCATGTTGTGCAATCCAAATAGGAATGTGTATAATTTGCTTAGTCTTAGGCTTCTTGTGATGGGTTTCTTTCGATCTAACAAACAAATCCCTGATAAAATGAAGAAAATAAAGCAGGGAAGCAAAAACTCACAACGGAAAGAGTTGGAACGGCCAAACGTGCGCTGCCATTGACTCAACAGAACTACGGAGCGCTGAGACTCCCTGTTATAAACAAACTGAGCATGGGTTATTGTTATTTTTATTTTACTACCAGAAACAATTCGACATTTGTCTTTTGTAAGCGGAAAGCCAAGTTGCCTTGATAGTTTTCTCTTCCCTCCCCATCTGAGCCCCTCCTGATGTCCTTGGTACTAAACGTTTAATCGAAACAGGAAAGTCTAAAGCCAGCATTAGCATAAATCACAGGTGTAGCCCTGGTACCGGGGTAAAGCACCAGTGGAAATGCGGCATAATAGACACTAGTACATGCTAATAGACACCAGTACACACTAATATACAGTAGTACATACTAATAGACAACAGTACACACTAATACACAACTTTTTTTTTTATAAATCGAGAAAGAATGCTGTTACAAAGAATATCAGGTTCATGCCTTAGAAACAGAAGGCCCTCGAGGCCTTCAGTTCATTTGGGTTGCTTCCTTTGAACAACAGGTGCCCAGTCTGTGTTATTTTTTCTTTTCCATACTGTAGTTCTATTTTTATTTTATTTTGATGCTCTTGTAGTAAATAGTGCAAAAGGAATGTTAAAAGTGGAATCAAAACAGTTATTGAAACACTGTATCACCGTATCAAAATGTGATGTAGGTTGATGCTGGAATGTGTCTATGGGTTGTGACCAAATCTGCTAAAATGATAACATATTAAAATATAAAATAACATGTTAGCGAAGGCAAGTTGTTCCTTTCTTCAATATATATATCTTTAGAACCAAACACACAATGTATTTTACTGCAAACCTTTAAGTTGAGCATTAGTAATAATAATAATTTTAGCACTACTACTACTTCTACCTACCATTACTTCTACTACTAGCACTACTACTACTACTACCACTTATTATAATAATACTACCACTACTACTAATGTTAGTTATAATAATATTACCACTACTATTACTATCATTACTACTACTACTACTACTACAACCATATCTACTATTAATACTACCACAACAACCACTATTATTACTAATTATACTTCCACTACTACTAACAATAATAACAACAATAATAATAATAATAATAAAATTATAATTATAATGTCCTTACTACTACCACCACTACTGTCATTACTACCTACCACCACTACCGTCATTACTACTACTGCCACTACCGTCATTACTACTACCGCCACTACCTTCATTACTACTAACATCACTTCCGTCATTACTACTACCGCCACTACCGTCATTACTACTAACATCACTTCCGTCATTACTACCACCGCCACTACCGTCATTACTACTAACATCACTTCCGTCATTACTACCACCGCCACTACCGTCATTACTACTAACATCACTTCCGTCATTACTACCACCACCACTACCGTCATTACTACTAACATCACTTCCGTCATTACTACCACCGCCACTACCGTCATTACTACTAACATCACTTCCGTTATTACTACTACCGCCACTACCGTCATTACTACTAACAGCACTACCATCATTACCACTACCACCACTACCGTCATTACTACTAACAGCACTACCATCATTACCACTACCACCACTACCGTCATTACTACTAACACCACTACTGTCATTACCACTACCATCATTACTACTGCCGCCACTACCATCATTATTACTAACACCACTACTGTCATTACCACTACTACCACTACCATTACTACTACTACCACTACCATCATTACTACTAACACCACTACTGTCATTACCACTACCACCACTACCATTACTACCACTGCCATCACTACTCCTACCTCCACTACTGTCATTACTACTACCACCACTACCGTCATTACCACTACCACAACTACCATCACTACTACTACCGCCATTACCATCATGTCACTACCATCACTACTACTACACCACTGATACTCTGATTTCCCCAAATTACACCTAAACTGAATTGAACTGTTACTCTTTTAAATATGTGATTAGATCAATTGATAGCTGCGTTCACATATTACTTCCCAAGCCAAGTGAAATTTCTTTGACTCTTATAATAGAGAAACTAACCAAAGCTATTCCCATGTTCATCAGAGTCGTGTCTCCCTCTGATAGTCTGCATTTCCCTTCACAGTGACTTGGATGAAAGCCTAATGTGTCCACACTTTGGGAATCAAATTCCAACCCTGGCATTGCAAGCTCCCTGCTGTACCTAGTGAGCTACTTGGGACCATTTGTGGATTCATGTGTTATTTTAGATCAGTACAGATTGTGACATTGTGAAGTGTGGATAGAGAAAATCACAACAACCTCTCTGGAGCCATTTGACCTGTCAGAAGTGCCTGATTTCATGTCACAGGGTCTTTGTCTTGAGATGGTGTCTGATGCAGGCCTTTTCTGTGTCCCCGTATCCGTAGCAACCAATTTGAGAAAGCCAGAGGGCTAAGTGCACGCTATTAGTTAGCTATTTTGCAGAGTTAGACAAACATCCATCTGCAAAAAAATGCAAACATCTGTAACTTCTGATTGGTAAAATATATTTTTTATGTTATTTACGGTTTTCTGATAATAAAATACCTGTTTTTTTTTGTACATTTTTCTTTTTGATTCACTCTTTGGCAAATTGGGCAAATTGGCAGTGTTTTTAAATTTTTTAACAGAAAACAGTTTTGTCAAAACCGATGCAAAATGTAGGAGGTTTGAAAATCATGTACTTAAAGTTAAATGTGAATATTCCTTACCTCTTACAAATGTTGTCAAAGTAGTTGATCTGTGTCCAATATATTTTTGCTTTTCACATTGAATGGAATGTGGAAAGTCTTCCAGTCAGGTCACAATAATTTAGAATATTGTATTTATAAAAGACATTTTTACACGTGTATCCAAGCAATCTAGTACATGTATATGTCTAGTGTAAAGTATCTAGCTTAAACAATATAACACAAGTTATTTGCTAAAAATGACGCTTATTATATGTCTGAGGTGTCTTGAATCCTCGGAAGAAGAAAAATTGAAAATGGTGGTTTTAAGATGAAATAATAATAGGATTTGTATTCTTGAATACATTAATATGACTAATGAATCTCTAGACAGTCCTTATTTTAGAATACATTATGAGGAGGAAATGACACATCTGATTTCTGTATTTTGTGCGCTTTATAGATCGTAGTCCTACAGGAAGCATTTATGACTAAAAAGGTGCTGTAATGTTCACTTCTATTACGATTTTATCTAAAGTTTTTTGTGAAACATGTCAAAATCCTTCCTCCAGATTTACGTTTCAATGTGAGAATGGCTAAAAATATTTACGAATATTTAAGAAATGTTTAAGAAATATTATATTTAAGATATTTAAGAAATACACACACACACACACAGACATATATGCATAGATGGAGTCAGCTTTTGGAAAGGTTATTAAAATGCAGACAGACTTTCCCTGAGAACCCCTAAGATCACCCCCTGCTTTGCTTTTTTGTTACTTGTCTGTTCAGTCTAAGGAAAGAAATTGAGAAGATGTCATATCAAACCATATTATTTACTACCTACCTACTAGAATGGTAGTGTTTCATTCTATTCCTCATGCTCTGCTCTGATCATTTTCGTGGAGACATGTCAGTCTTTGATTGGTTACTTTTAAAGACATTAGCTTGTGATTGGTTAATATTCCAGTTTATATTGAGTAGAAAGCATGCAGTAGATTTGAGTGCTATAATTGAAGCTGATGCTCTGTCTTGGGATATTCTTCTCCAGTATATTAGGATGACATAAGGCATTTCTGTTTATGTTTGGGTGTGTGTGTTTATGTGTATGTGTGTGTGGGTGACATTATTTGTATGTGTGCGTGTATGTGTGTGCGTTGTGTATTCATGAGGTGTTCAATGGTATTAATCTGCCTGTCATTAGAAGTATAATTTTCTGACCTGCCTTTGCCATTTCAGCAAAGAGCTCTGAATAATTACATGCAATCATTCACTAGTTGCTATGCAACAAATACACATTTAGCAACATTTTAATCTGTAATCTAATAACTCTGAGGTATAAATCATTCGATGCATTTACTTAACGCACGTTTGTCTCAAAGTTGTTTGCTGTTTTTATTTGATTGCACTCATTTCTTTTATATCTTTAGTTAAAGGTCTTTCAGTAGGTCAAAAGGGATTTTTCTCTCAATGAAAGGTTCACCTCTGTAGACAATATCAAAGGTCATTTACCAACACTGCAATCTGAAATAGCCACAAAACAACATAACTCAAGTTCAAATCTTCTGTCTCGTCCTTGAGACAGCTAGATATGTCATCATGTTTTAATAAATGTGAAATATTGCATTCACTCTGCAGACTTCCTGTTTTGTACAGCTTGTTTGTAGTGTTAACCAATAATATACACTATAAAGTTGCATTGTCTGTAGTGTTAACCAATCATATATGCTATAGAACAGCAGTGGGCCTGTGAAATTGTGTTTTTTTTTCAATTTATGCAACAGACAAGAGACAAGCTGCTACAAACCAATACTCCGTTCAGGGGCTGGTTAGGAACACACCCATCCTCTGCAAAATACATATCCATGTTAATCCTTTAGCAGACATTATTATCCAGAGCAAATGGATCATGCCATTACTAAATATAACGGCATAGGTGTTTTACTATTTTTAAAGAAGGATGGTTCATATTAAACAACAATAAACTGAAAGAAGTTTAGTAAAATAAAGAAATAAAACCATTGTAGAACATCTTTTATTCTCTTTTGATCTGATTTTAGAGGCAAATAAAATGCTGTTGTCAGATTGAAAAGGCTGCAACTGTATTTTTATCAAAGACATGACAGTTTAGATGTAGGTTGGTAATTGTCTGGGTCACTAGTGTCCCCACCTTTATGCGGTGGCACTGCTTGACCTGTTTTCCATACTGTTGGAATGTTCCCAGAAACAAGTGTTAGATTGAAAATGTGTGTTAGAGCTCTAGAGATGAATACAGCACCAGCCAGCAGCCCTGGATCTAGTTTCCCAGCCCCTGTGGTTTTCCTAATGTTGATGGCAAGTAAAGAATCATGGACTGAGTGAGAATCTTGGCAGTAATAGTGTTTCAGTGCGATTACTCTATTTTCATGTATTCCACTTTTATTTTGGCTAGGCATGTTTTATCAAAGAGATGCAATAAAGTGGTGATTAAAGTCATCAACAATTAAAAAATAAATCAGTAATATGTCCAGTGTCTTAAACTTCAGACGTATCAAGATGGATGCACAGTTCATCAATGTAACTAGTAGGGAGATTTTGCTTTTCTAACAAGTTTTATACACACGTTTTTTCTTAATTGCTAAAACGTCAACCAGTCAGAAAGTTTTTTTGGGGTTTTTTCCTAACCATAAACCATGCAAAAGGGCAATGGTCTCTGATATCATGTGAAAATAGACAACTTGATACAGTAGTCTGGAACATGTCAACATAAATATAATCAATATGTGCACATTGAATGAGCTCTTCTCTTCTAGATTAGAATTGTGTTGGTTTAGTAGTCAGTTGGCTCATGTTTAACTCAACACAAAACTCCATTATATGTGTTGTCCATTCCAGATTAAAATCCAAGCATAATTACTTCACATAAAGTGAATTTCTTTAATATGTTGGTTAGCTGGTTTAGCATTCATTTCTTAGCTGAGTGTGAATGATTTACACTGATAGTAACATGACAGTTGTTTCCTAATTCATGGCTTAAGGCTAGCGCTTGCAATTCTTTGGGAATGGAGTTAGACTTTAACATAGAGACAGATTGTTTTGTACCCCCCCTTTAACCAGCCTATCTCGGCAAAACTACTACACAGTGTGATTTGTTAATATATACAGAATGTCTACAAACAACTTTGTCATTTCAGGAGATTGCGAAACAATGGTAGCTAGTTTCATGTGATTTGCCACACCTGTCCAATGGCTACAGCCCACCCCCCCATCCCCCCCATCCCCAACATCC
>JACXGI010013761.1:0-20237 GCA_016801175.1 Esox masquinongy | reverse complement strand
CACACACACACACACACACACACACACACACACACACACACACACACACACACACACACACACACACACACTGTTGTAAGTATCCATAAATACATCCAAAATAAGTTCCTTAACAAAAGCATCTTCTCTCATCTCCTCTCCCAGTCAAAACAAAAGGGCATTCAGACAGACAGACACCAAAGAAGGAAGAGTAAGAATAAAGTCATGGTCACACACACATGCTACATACTGCTATTCTGCACCGTGGTGGTGCGCTGATGAATCTACACTGCCACGGCAAACAATATATACAGCTCCGGAAAAAATTAAGAGACCACTGCATATTGAACGCTTCTGTTCCTCACTCAAAACTTTCCTTTTCAACTTTTTTGGAAAGGAAAGAAAAAGGTGCAGTGGCCTCTTAATTTTTATATATATATATATATATATATATATATATATATATATGTATACACACTCTGAGATGCAAGTGCAGTGCTATTTGGCTCAGCTGCAACATTACTAGCTGAGCCATAAATTAAGGCTCAACCTGCAAAAACTATTCTGTGCTGTGTTATCACTGACACATTCATCCATATTGTATTCCTTGCTACAAATGGTGCAAGTAAGCCTGACAAAATGAACGAGGAGTTGGAGCAAAAGCAGCTCCAACTCTCAGGTGTTCACACAAGGCTGTGTACAGTACAATGCAAAGTGTTTCTCTCACTTCTTCGGGAGGAACAATTATATGCAACAAATTACATCTCGTCTATGATGTTCTGATTTAGGTCAAAAGAAATTGAGAAATATACCAGATTATTTTTTAAGAAAAACTCTTTCGTAATGTACTCATTCGTTATTTTGATTTTATGGTATACTTGCCTTGTAAAGGAGTGGCCAATGTTTTGGCATTTTCTATTCCTATCTACAGCATCTTTATTATAATAAACATGTCTTACTATTTATTGCATAGATTTCTCTATCAACATTAAGTGTATGAGCTAGAAACTACATTCATCGTTACACAAACAAAAAATGCAACCCTCAAGATGCATCCTCATTTGTTGTCACAGTAAAGAAAAGAAAGGAAAAACACAAAAGTGTCAAAAGTCACCGGATGCGACCGTCTGACAGCTGTTCTGCAAAAAACAACGGCCCCCGTACACCCCTATGATAACCAATGCCCCCACTGCTAAAACAGAGCCCAGTAGAAAACACTGACATATTAACAGACACACACACACACACATACATTTCCTCTCAGCCTCACACCCTCTCCCCCAGTCCTCACCCTGGTGCTGTAGCTGGTCTAGGTCCATGTATTTGGAGGGTCTGGGGTTGAATCCCATGGCAGCTTCTCTCTCTGCCTGTTTCCTCCTCTGCTGCTCCTGTTGCCGCGCTCTCCGCGCCACTTCCTCCTGAAGCTCATCCAGCTCACTGCGGCCAGCGCCTACACACACACACATACAGTGTGAACATTGTACAAAAGAGACACACACACATACAAACACACAACCATCTCTGCCGCCACACACACATATCCATATTGCACACTGTATACTGCCCTACAAAGGCAGAATGCAGGATCTATGCAAACAGTGAAACAGAGGAAAAATACTTTCAATGATTTATTTTTCTGGCTAGACAGCCAAGTGCAGTGCAGAAGTATTCAACCACCTGAATCCTCTAATTTGACTGAATTACAATGTCTGAGCGCTAGGTTTTGAGGCACAGCCTTTTCTTGGCAGTGCTTGGGGGGTGATGCGGTATCCACTTCCTGATTATTGATCCAGCTATGCTCACTGGGATATCAAAACACTTGGATATTATTCAGGCATTTGTATTACTTTATCTCTAACTTCTGTAGAATGTGCTTTGGTCTTTATATTCCTTCAGATTCACTGCCTAACCAATTATCCTTCAACAGTAGGTAGTAGCAGCAACTGGCCAAGTTAAAGGTAATAGTCTCCATGAATAATATATTTCACCTGTGTAAACTGAGAGATTCCACAGCCTATCGGGGTGAACATTTATGCAAGCAACATATTTTATTTTTGTATTTTTTGTAAAATAATTTCCCAACATAAAACCTTCCAATAACTGATTTTGCTTGTCAGTGTTTTAAAATAAAATATCAAAGTTTCCATTACTATTTATAATTTAATAAAAGGTTGAATTGGTTAGTGGTTTGAATACTTTTGTAAGACACTGTATATGTTTTCAATACATTGATGTATAACCTTAGTATGAAGTAGTTCTTATGTATATCAGCCATGACAACTGATCTGACCTTTGAGACCTTAAATGCTGATACTGCAGTCTGCCTTCGTATGACCTTAACTATGGAGGAAGACAGGTTTAAATGTTCCTAACCTTGTGTCCCTGGCAACAGCTTCGGTCCCGCCCACAAAGGGTAAAGAAAAGTGAAGCTCTCATTGAAATGCATTCATTTTAGAGCTGTGTAAATGTTTTAAAATGTAGTATTTTCATATAATCCTGTATACTACCTATATATACTCGAGTTTATGCCTGACTTGTGATTTGAAAGACAATTATGTCAAATAAAAAAATGCATTATGGCAATGTATCTAAGCATGTTATACAACACTCAAATCAACTCATATTGCACCAAAATATTATTCTGCATAATAAATCTGCAGTCAAATATGCAGTTTATTTTTACTTAGACATGCTTAAAAACATTTTCAGTTAGCATTGTAGTCAGTGGCAAGTGATGACAAAATGTGACAAATGTTTGCTTGGGGATTTTTTTTAAATCAAAATAAATATGAAAGGAGCAAAGCCTAACCCGTGGGATGGATTTATATTTTACACAACTACAATGCTTTCCAATGGAAGTTGAGTGGTCCTGAGTGGTCCAGTCTATCTACCGCTGTGGCAGCACCATTTTGGCCATCTTCATTTAAATTAGTCCATGTCCTTATTCACTTTTTATAATTTATTGGCTCAACCCTCCTGATGACCTAGCTGGCCTGAACTTCAGACATTATGATAAAAAAAATAGATGATGTATACAAACTCGCTAGAATCTAGTTCAAAATTATTCACAACTAAAATAGATCCTGTAGATGCATCCCTAAGCAGGGATGCATTCTTTTCTATTGAAAATTCAAGTTTTCTATAATTTTTCTTTTACTTTTTAAAAGGAGAAGTAGGCTATGCAGTTTGGCTTTTGTTATACAAAAGCCAAACTGCCGACTTACAGTAGTGACAGCTAAATTTTCTCATACTGTCCTCCTTGTGGAAATCAGTCCCACAACCACAGCATTGTAAGTGCGACTGAGCTACCTGGGATGTTTTCGGTCTAAATAATGTTAAATTATGTTAATATATTCTGAATTGGACAATTATTGGTATAAATTGTTTTTAATGATTTATAATAATAATTAACATCATTTAAATATACAATTGCATATTTGATACCAATAATTTGTTTGTTTTAAATAAAATATTGAATTGCCAATATCAATAATTAAAATATTTAATGTAAAAAATAGTTTTAGGTCTAAAAACTCTGAAATATTCATAACATTGTTTAATTGATTCTATAAATGTTTATTATTTATATTGATAATTCAATTTTATTTAAAAATGTGAATTGTTTATCTATATTATTACAGTTTTGATATAAAACATTCTAGATATTGACATAATTCTATATATTATTGACTTGAATTATTGAGTATATATTCTTGATATATTTTTTAATTAAACATTATCATTTTGTATGTATAAGTAAATTTTTAATCATAATCAAAATTTTATCAGATAGTCAAATAATTAATATTGAACACAATTATTTATAATTCCTTTATATAAACATATACATTCAACACAAGAAGTATTGGCACCCTTCATGAAATCCCAAAAATAAACAACACAAACCCTGAGTCATATTTTGAGCTAAAACATAAGGGGAAGCCATATACTTTAATTCCAACATAATAATTTCTAATAAATAAACTCAAAACATTTTAATGAGCAGTTTGATATATTAATAAAAAACATGTTTCAAAGTTATTGGCACCCCTACAGTGTATAACAGCACTGAGGTTCTTCCTGTAAAGTTTGACAAGGTTGGCATACCCTTTTTGAGTGATCTTGGGCCATTCCTTCATGCAGTACATTTCAAGATCCTTGGTAGTCTTAGGTTTGGGCTTTTGGACTTCCCTCTAAAATTCCGACCACAGGTTGTCCATTGTATTCAAGTCCAGGAACTGACAAGACCATTGATTTTGTGGTCCCTCAACCATTTTGGTGATTTTGGTGTATGTCTGGGGTCATTGTGTTGTCGAAAGGTCCATCCACAGACAAGTCTCAAGGAAGACGCAACGAGGTTTTGAGCTATAATATTCAGTTACTTAGTACAATTCATTAGGCCATTGAGCTTAACAAGAGCCCGTGGACCACAAGTAGCAAAACAGCCCCAGAGCTACAATGATCCGCCACCTTATGTTACTGTGGGTATCAGGTGCTTTTACTTGTACGTAGTCCTCTTTTGTCGCTCAACATGCCAATGGTGTCACATTCGTAACATTCGTAACATTTTTGTTTCATCTGACCACAACACACGATTCCAATTGTGGTTTCAATAACACTAGGTGAAGTTCAGGCACTAGTATTTGAGTTGGGCTCAGTAAGGTCCTCTTTCGTGCCACATTCTGAAACATTTCGGTTATTGCCCTGACTGTGGTATTTTCAACTGTGTATGTATTTTTTGATATTCTTTACCTGATCTGTGTAGGTCAACAACCATGTGTCTCCTTTCAACTGAAAGCTCTTTGGTTTTACCCATGATGATGGATGACTAAGGGTTTTTACATGGGTGCAACCTCATATTTATACCCCAGGGAAACAGTAGCAGGTAAAAGACATAATTACAGTTCCTAAAGGGCCGCTTTGTCTGGTTTTATTTTAAATATTCTTCAGGGGTGAAAATACCTTTGAAATCTGTTTTGCCGAAGATCTCTTCACTTTACTCAATTCAATGCAGGGTTCCAATACTGGTAGTAAAATGTAAACACAACATACAACATCTGTATCGGTACTAGGTAACAATAACTTACAGCTTAACTTGTTTTTAAGCAACCCAAAGACAGCATGCTTGCTATTTAGCTAACTGTTTTCACACTGGGCATTTTTTTCATAACCTATGTAGTTAAGGCTGCAACCTCTTTTTTTAGCCTGATTGACAAGTTTTTAAACTTTATTTGTCGACCTACAGTGCTGGATAGTTATAGCACCAGCTAATTATACAGTACCAACCTGATAATTGCCAATCAACTGTTAGCAATGGGCATAAGGAGTAATTAGCTTGCTAAATACTGTTAGTGCAAAAGGGACATTCAAAAGTGAAATATTAGTAGAGATAGTAATAAAGATAGTAGTAAATGATCTATTATACAGCCAGTCAGATTGCATGAATATGATTCAAACCAAAAAATATTGCAATTTGATTTCAAGCAAAACAAATGGAAATTAATGGGTTTTCCAAAGTTCAGAAGCCTTTTTCACCCTTTGTGGTCGTTACTAAGCAAAACATTGACCACACGTCAGGGTGAAGTCAACGTTCCTCCATGTGGGTAATGCAAAGGTAACATCTAAATGTGTTAAAAATCAAACTTTTTTGTGTTTCTGTTGAAAACTGTTGGAGAGTACATAATGTAAGTTTATTTGTAGTTATGTTCTTTTGTTTTGAATGAAGTATTATTAGTGTATATTTAAACAATTTTTTTCAGAATTGTTTCTTTGTTGATAGAGACAACTGGAAAAGATATAGGACATATTTTTTTGCTGAAACAGACATCTGCGAAAGCAGTGACAGGCCACGAGTGTTGTACATGCATTTTTGGCCACACGGTAAGCACTCCCATTATGCAGTAGCTACAATCTAAATGTGTTTATGTAGCTTTCATGTTAATTTTGTCTGTTTGATCTTGTATGGCCAATTATTTCACACAGGTCAAACCAGCTGTCATGGTTGATTAAAAAACATAATAATAATAAAATAAATCTGTGCATGATCATTTATCTTCTTACAACATATTTATCTGGAAAGCAAATTAACCTTTTTTTAATTTGGGTAAATGTTTGCTGTTTGCATTAAAACTGCTTTTGCTTTAATATGGCAGACTGGGTAAATGCAGTCCAAACACTGTGAAACAAGGCCAGTTCACAGTAATTTCACTTACTGCTGTTAGCCTTGGTATTTATTATGATTTTATAGTTATTGCAAATTTCACACTCCATATTCTTTCAAATACAACATTCTAAAATCAGGAACTCTGTCACAAAATAAAATCTACTACTACAGAGCCTGACATGGATCTGAACTGGATTTGGACCAGATGTGTATTTACTGCAGTTGGCCTCTGTAGGGCAGTATATTCACCCACCCAGGTGGTTGCTGCTGCCCCAGCTAGGTGCTGGCAGCTCCTGCAGGATGGCGCTGGTGCTCTTAGACTTGGGCACCGAGCGCCACGACGGACCAGACATCAACACACGCTTCTGACCTACCTCCCTGAGAAGAAAGGAGCTCTATTAGTTCACAACAAGGACATTTGCATGTGTGTGTGTCTGTGTGTGTGTGCGTGCGTGTGTGTGGGCGGGCATACCTATCAGGGCTGCTGCTGTTCCTCTCGCTGCTCTCGTAGCCACTCTCCATCCTCTGGATAAGACGAGGCTGATGCTCTGGCCCTCTCAACGGGGGAGGAGGAGGGTGGAAATCTGTGCCATTGCCTTGAAAGCCAGGCATCCCTGCCACCCTGGGCACCACCTCCGTGCCTCCCGTCAGGCACCCTGCACTCCTGGCCCCGTCTGCGGACAACTGTAGTTCACCACTGTTATTGGGACGGTGTTGTTGGACCTCTGGAGGTCGATGGGGCCCAGGCAGGGTGTTGTAGCCCAGCGGAGAGCCTCTCTGGCCTGTGAAGATGCTGTCGATGTTCAGGGCTTCCCTCCGTGGTCTCCAGGCAGGCCGGTAACATCGACCTCCGGAAGAGCTGAAGAGGACAGGATTAAATGACAACTCACAAGCCAAACAACGGATCGGGTTATTGGTGGTAAGCATGGGTGCAGATATTGGCTACCGCAAGGTAATGTTCCTTAGAAGGAGGCAGTTGTGTAGTTGTTGACCCTGGATAATAAACTCTGTTTCTTGAGCACCAAAATGGAAGTCCCTTGTAGCTCACTGTCCCACTCCATGGAGTGCCAGCAGCCTACAAAATAGGTATGGAAATGTATGCACTCCCTACTGTAAATTGCTGTGGATAAATGTCTGCTTAATAACTTGAAGGTAACAGTGTAATGTACTGTAACAAGGGGGCTCTTAAAACTACACTCATCCAGATCTGTTGCTTAAGCCTAACAATCCTATAGCCTCAACTAATGTTAGGCCTATTCCAGACAGAAGATTAACATTCCTCTCAAAAGGTGTTTTTAGGGCCTAAATTTAGATCAGAGCTAAAACTGTCTTGAATTTTAATCACATATACCTAATGATTCATCTGTCTGTACCAGAACCAATTAGCCTACAATATTTATTGAATTTGGACGTTTCACAGGTAAAATGTGGAGAATCGCAATAAATCATGAGATTAGAGCCAATTTTGAATGCTGAATTTCGTGTAAAAATCTTCAGAAGATAGGCTATATGTGGGCATTGGCAGATGTTGCAATAATGTTTATGATAATATCTGCGTTAGCCCAAACAGTAAAAAATTTGCTAGAGAAATTATGATTATTTTTATTAAAATAAAATGTACTCCCCCACCTAAAAACAAATAGCACTACACCCCAAGTGTCCAAATACCTAGGTGTGATGTTACACTCCAACCCACATTTTAATGCCCAGATCTGTAATTGATAAAATCAGCTTTATATCACTTAAGAAATAGTGCCAATGTGTGTCTGGTTCTCTGCCAAAACAACGCTGAGAGGCTAATGCATGCTTTTATCACTAGCAGGCTTTAATATTGCAATGCACTAGGGCCTTAGAAACTGTCAACATTTTAAAACAACCCTTTATGGCTTTGCTTTTATATACGATTTTTTTGGGTTGATTCTTTAATCATTAATGACCTACAACATATTATGTACGAAAATTACAATAAAGCTCATTACCTGAGTTGTTTCATTTACACAGCCTTTTCTGCTCATCTTCATCAAGGGTGCTAAACATTTTGGAGGTGACTGCATGTGGTCAAATTGTTTCATGATTTTGCTTTGTTTATTTTTTCAGTTTTCAGCAGTCAGTTGGAATGAGACAAGCTGAGTGAGTGACATCATTGTGCTTTCTCAGTTTTTAAAGGCCGTTATGTAGCAGATGCTTGGAACATTAGTTCTTCCTATACTATAGTGTGACTATTCCTGTTGGTTGGTTGTCTAGGGCAAATTGAGTGGGCACTCATGTTCTTGTTGTCGTCAGCATCTTTCAGAACCCCTTTTAGATCCCTGTTGTTGGTTTGGTTTGTCGTCAGTCAAAGACTTTTTAGTTCCCTACGTGTTGAGTGACAACCATTTTGTGTTAGTTAATTAAGTTTATGGAAGTGTTAGGGACAAGCATGTTCAGTAGCACCCACCTGGACTTGGACTCGCTGCTAGTGCTCTCATCCTCCCAGTGTGGCCCCACCGCCCCCGCCTCAGATCCCAGCACTGACCCCCCAATACCCGAGGAGGAGGAAGAGGACATGGGACGAGACGAAGAGGAGGAAGAGAGGGGGTAGGAGGAACATGTCAAGGAGGGGGGTTGGGGGGAGCAGGTGGAGAGGGAATGGGTGAAAGAGGAGAGGGGATGGGAGGAAGAGCAAGAGGCCATGGGACGACGAGAGGAGAGGAGGAACACAGCGGTCTCTTTATAGTCTCCATGTAGAGAGGGGGAGGGGGGAAGGGGTGGAGCCTCTGGTGCTGAGTCTGTGGAGAGAGTGAGATAAGATTAAGAAAACCAACTCTGATCCTGGAGGACTGAAAAGTGTGCTGACTTTTGTTTAAGCCCAACAATAACACACCTGATTTAATCCCTCAGCTGATCATGATCTAAAATACATTATGTAACTGCAGTACTAACGGACAATAATCACCTGTTGCATCTACATTGTGTAGGGGTGTGCCATTGTCATGGTTACCAACCACAGTGGTCTGCGATTCGTTTGACAGGTGGCTCCCGGTTGACTGATGCAGAGGGCGATTTCCAGATGCTCTGTGGCTAGAACTGTCTGAGGAATCGGTACGGGTATCACTGGAAATGGAGGGCTCCCGCCCTAAGACAGAGAAAACAAAAGAAAGATGGAGGGAGGGAGAGAGAAAGAGTGGGAGGAGGGTGACAGATAGGTTAAGTTTAAGTTTTAGCTTAATAGTTTTGAGTGAGGGTCAGATCTCAGGGGTTAAAGGTTACCTGAGTCCTCACTGTCATAGCCAGCCTTGCTGCAGTGCAGCAGGTCCAACTGGGGATTGGAGAGGGAGGGGTTGTCCTGCGATACTACTGGTGTCCCCTGGGGGTCAGCATACAGAAGCAGTAAAGGCTGGTAATGACCCTTTATACACCGAGCCACAACGTCCTTCCACTTAGGACCAATCTGTAGAGATAAAACACACACTAGCAACCAACATACACTATCTACTACAACCACCATATATACTGCAACCAAAGAGTCTGCAAGAACCAACAAATCTACGACAACCAACACGTCTACTAGAACCAAAAAATCTACTACAACCAACATATGCACTGGAACCAAGAGATATACAGCAACCAACATATCTACTACAACCAACATATCGACTATTGACGGTTGTGCAAGGAACTTAACCCAAATTAATTTCCGTTCCAACAAAGTGGATAGAATCTACTCATCCTACAAAATGAACTGCATCCTTTATACAGACAGATTCTAAATAACCCGCATATCCACCAAAAAGTGGATAACTCACCTCTTTGACGTGAGCGTCATCAAAGTACATCCACTTGCGTATCTTAGTCTGGAAGAAGAATGTGGAGTAGTGTTTACCATAGTAACACACCATGCCCACCAGGTAGAGCTCTGCCTGACGTGCCCTCTCCTCTGTCACGCGGTAGAACAACTGGGGGAGGGGGAAAGATGGAATTTAAGAAATGTACCGAGAGAACGATACATACCATTGATGAACGAAAGGTATGGCAATCATTTGGACAACTAAGCCAGCAAACACCACCACATCAGCACAGTGAGCCTCAGCAAAAGTTCATCATCGTGTGTCTATGTGACTAACATCCCCCAGGCGTAGACAGGTGCCCAGGCTGTGTATGACATCCTCAGCCAGGTCAGAGTGGTCCGAGTCCCAGACCAGGCCGATAGACACTATCTCTGGAGAGTTCATCAACACACGACGGATGCGCAACACCTCCCCACAGTTACTCTGCAGAGTTCAAAGGGAGGGAGCAGAAAAAATGAGTCATTAAAAGACAAAATAAGGTTTTTAATAACATCGTAGGAGGAATCTGATTTGGAGTATGAGAAAAACTGAGCGGGGGGGTAGTTTTCTGAGTAGCGTTTTGTCAGGTAGCCTTCTGTTCTGTTGAGTTCAGAACCATGTGTTCTAAAACCTTCCTCTGAGTCAGGACCCACCGCAGAGTTGGCAGAACACTCACAAAAACACTCACACACACACATATATACTCACACACGCGCACAAGCAAACTCAGACACCAGAGCTGGCATCATGCTCGAAAACAGCCTGAGAACACCATGGCATCCATAGACTGAGCCAGAACACACACAAAGACAAACACACAAACACTCCCTTTGTGGGCAGCGGGTTGGACCGGACTGGCACCAGTACTAACAGGAAGGGATTATTATGCCCGGATGACCTGGTTCTGAGAAAAGGACACAAACAAACACTCTAATAGCAACACACACTCATCTGAATGACACACACAGAGTCTAGAGCCTAAAGTGTGTATTCGTGGGAGAATGACACATGAAGCCCACTAAATGCAACAAAAGTCAAGCATCTCTAAACGAGCATCTTAAAATAACGGTCTCTAAATTGACAACGTCAACTTTCAGTCGTGGTTAAAACCATTTATTTCAACATTGCTGGCCGCACATGTTAACTGCAGTCAATAAAAAGTGAGGGTAAGGTAAGGGTGTACAATATTATTTGTGAATTGCAAAAGCAAACTATTTGAGTCGGGTTGTACAGCCTATGTTTTGGTTCTATACAGCTACATATATCCACTGATAAAATGCAATCATTCATTTGTTGGATTCGCTCTTGCACCGCATCCAAACAGCAGTCAGTCCTAAACATTATTTTTCTTCACTAGGATCATGCTGCCTTATAGACAATTGCTGGTCTAAGTTGTCATTGCAGGATGAGTGCCTATCTATCCTGCTGTTGAATTAATTGCAGGCAGCAGGTAAAAATAATTTTAAAAATTAATGAGTCACTCGGGAAAAATGAGCATGACTCTGAAGTCAGTAAAAAGAGTTCTTCAATAACAGCAAATTCCCTGTTCTGGTTTGGAGACTGAAAACAAACTGGTAGTGTTCACTTCCTGCCTGAGTGCATATTGTGCTCTTTAAGACGATAGAATAATTTTTCATGAGACATGAGACATTCAATTGTTATTCATTTTTGCTGTTAAAAGACCTCATTGCTATAAATCCTGTTAAAAACATTTGCGAAGGAGAAGGCACTGGGATAAACAGTCAGACAGCCCAAGGGACACAGCACAGGGTCAAAGTTATCACTGGCAGCATTGTAGGAACATAGAGCGAAGAGATCCTCTGCGCCTCAATCCAAACAACAGGATAATGGTGGAGTGACAAGCAGAAGGCTGGGGGCTGGGGAGCTGGAGAGGAGGTCATCTGCCAGGCTCTGCCCAGAGAAGAGGCCCTTTGTGTGGTTACTCTGGCGGAGAGGGCCGGATTTGTGGAGCTTCTCCAGATCTATTTAACGCCTCACACGCAAACATACAACAGAGGTGTCAGTGTTTATTCGTTAGGGTGCGAGTGCGTGTCTACGTGCGCGGGGTGTATGTAAACTCACAGGGCAGTTGCGTAGGTCTCCCATGTTGCTGGCGTTACGGAGAAGCTCTCCGAACATGTCTGGCGTGGGCTTCTCTCTGCACTCCAACATCCTCACCGCCTGGTTACTGCAGTAAGGACACACAAACACGCGTCCTCAAGAACACACACCGGAATGTACACGTCATCCAAATGTATCATAATCAATAACAAAACACATACTGTACCACACTCATACACACACATCCACAGAAGGCATGCTTAATACACAAATCTGTCTGGTCTTACCACAGAGAGGTGGTTGAGATGTAGTGGACCATTTGAATGAAGGGAAGGGGGTCTGAAGTGGCTCCACAACTATTACACACACACTGAAAAACACAAAGCAAACCTATTAGAAATCCATTAAGAATAGGAGCTAGCAGGCCGATGCCCTCTGAAACACATGAAACGGATAGTAATATCATTGTAAGTGGTAGATACTGTTAGATAGTGAATGCTTCCATATGAGGCTACTGCTTGGCTGATAGTTGCCCTACATAGCTGGTCGTCACATATACAGTTACAACAGTAAGTACAGTAGGTAACATTCCATCTTAGAGTATTACATTTGATATCGACTTTGTGAATAACCCTACCTGGTTTTATCAGTATTTATCTTGCTGAGCGGCCTGTAATTGGTAAACAGTTCTGGTGGAACAGGGGGTAGTTGGCATTGCCAAGCAGTGCCCAAGAAAGTCTTCAATGAAATTTGTTTTTTGAAATTGAACATATTTTTCACTTTATGTCTCGCTGACCGGTCACATTGAAAAAAACAATTCACACCCGCTTGTCAAGCTAATCAGCTTCGGAGTGAAGTAGAATGTGAAGTAGGATGGAACGTGTGTAAAAGTTTAGCCTAACAATTGCAATTGTAGATCATACAGCAACATTTCATACAATATTTCAAATGCCTATTTTGTTTAATTTCTTCTTTTTCTCTTACGTTCTCTTTCCTTCTTTTCATCAAACCCCCCCTTCTTTGTTCAATGATTTTCCATCGTCCTTTTATGCTGTCCTACCCCACCCAATTGGAGAACACTGAAAACAAGCTCTCTTACCTTCACTGCTCATTGGCACGGTGTCACATAATCCATCTCAACTCCAACCCTCCACTGACCACAGGTCAGCCCATCTTTCCCAGTTCAACGTCCCAAATGCTAAGCATTCTTTTTTGCTGTCAATTGTGGTTTTATATAACAGATCACAGACCAATGCCAAGATATTGGTAAATCAAAGATCTGTTCCCAACTGTCTTTTAGATGGTATAGCCGTCAAACCTTCATTTAAATTATTTAAATTAAAATGGTACATTTTACAGCTGACTAAACATTAGCCCTTTTGTGTCATGTCTGGTAACTTCCATCCACATTTGTTATTGGCCTGTCTGATATTTACCAACCCCAATTTACAAAGAGTTTCCTCTAAGAGTACATTCATTAATCTGTCGAACCACCTTCCATTGCAGAGGGCATTTGCTTTGTCAGCTGAAATTTGTGTTTCATCACATTTTTTAATCCTAATCCAGTTCTTATTCATTATCACGTACAGTTTTTTATCTGTTTATTTGTTATAATACGGGTTAATGCTGTTGTCCCAGGGTAATACTGGATTTTATAAGGAGCCCTTCTTGATTGCGGAAAGTGGTCAGCGTTGCAAGGAGTTACTTTTCACTGGTTCATAAAAAATAGGTGCTTCCTTAATTGTTCTTTGGCAGATGATTACAGGCGAGAGCTGGCTACCATTAGCAAGCAAGTGTAATCTTTGCAGGGCCTACCGGCAAAAAGCAGACAGAAGAGTTAACTTTTTGGGACAATGTGGCTGGACGTAGTGTGCATTACATGTTTCGCCACCATGTCATCTCTTTCAAAAATCTTAAGGCACTTGGGTTTTTGCATTTAAATATACAGTATGTTGTTAATAGAAAGTACATTCTATTTTCTAGGTCCCAAAATGTAGGTCTAAACCTCTTTAAAATAATTACCTTGGATGGTTCATAGAATGTGTCCTCATTAACAAATACCTTAAAATTTGGCATATGAGAAACTGTCTTTTAAAACACATTACTGAGATGGTTAAGAAGCTGTAGTTTAAAATTTGTTTCTTTTATAGAAACAAATCGTCTGTCTTCTCAGCATAGAAATGAAGCTATGCAAGACACTTTTATGCCGATGCAAGATTATGGCGTTGTGCTTTATATATATGCTTCAGTGACAGTATTGAAACCTCGGGATTACATCAAAATCATAAAAACAGCTAATTAAAAACAGGTCAAGGAATCAGCTTTAAAATCCTTCATCGATGATTTAAAAACACAAAGTCGGAACAAGTTTTTCCAGTAAAAACTATTTTGTAAGGCAAAGGCGTTCTGAGCCAAATGGAGAGGAGTACATAAAAGCCCTTTTCCAAATATAGGTATTTGGGACAGTTAGCAGGACAAAGCCATGCTAACGAAGAGAGTATCCACCACATTTCTGGAGAATACAATTGCACAAATAAGATGGTAGTAATCTCAAAACCACTATGCCACAGTGCCACACGTTAGCCCAGTGTTGGTATAGTATCTCGACATTAGATAATTTTGTCCCACATTAACATCGCTCCAAGTTTAAATATTTTGCTAGACACAATTAAGCATTGTGAAGTTTTTGATGATAACTGAAAAAGTCAGTTATCGTCACCTGTATTTATAGTTATTGTATCAATGTCATTCACGAATGGCTAATAAGCTGTTAAAACGGCAAAAGCCATACAGTTCATAGATATTTGTGGTAGAGGTAAACTTAATAACAAATGTTAGTCAGTTTAACACAATGCTTAATGAAATATTTCTAGTGAAATATTCAAACTTGGCGTAATGTTAATGCTTGACAAAATGATCTAATTTTGAAATGATATACCAACTCTTAACACATGTATGTTTCTGTGGCGTAGAGGTTAAAGACACAGCCTCTTATGTGGGAGACCCGAGTACGAATCCAGGGAGGGCAACTACAGTTACCAATTTGAATTGCGGGCCGGCTGATCTAGGCTTGCCTGGTTTCTTGTTATCTATCCGGAACAAATCCTAATGCATAACTTGCTTTGACTGTGACGAGACTGTAATGAATGCAGGACGTATTGGTTTTCAAGTCCGCATCTCCAACCACTACGCTATTTAAAAAGGGCTTGTCAGTCAGTCAGTTACTCACTCATTAAGAGACATTCGCTCTTTTTGGCCGGCTCAACTTACACAGTCCGGCAAAAACAATTACACCAGTGATTGAGCCTGCGGGTGACTAGAAATGGCCAGTCAACCCTGGCATATAAGTGCAGTGGTGCATAAGAGCTTTGCAGTTTTAACTAAATCTCAATGCTCCATGGTGAAAGGGAGCAAATTGAACTCAAACACTGAGCAGAAGCACTCATATATAAAATATTGCCATAGTCCAGTACAGGCATAAATGTAGCTGATACAAGCCTTATTCCTAAAATAAAATCACAACTTCAGCATCATCAAGTTGAAGTTGTCAAATATGCTATTTAAAAGAGAGGCTGTCATTAATTAAAATTCCAAGACATTTATATGACCTTAGAGCCTCAATCTCATTGCCCTGACAAAAAGCCTTTTCTTTACTGGTGCGAACCTTTGCACACATCATTGTCTTTTGTAAACTTTGGCTGGTTGGAGTCCCTGACTTGCAGATGGGCCATTCATTGCTTCATGTTTCTGTCTTGCAGAAACCTCCTAACTATCTCACCTCAAAAATGAATTGGAAAAACAGCAGTTATTAGACCTGGTAACAAGACTGGATAGTACTAGAGATACGGCTTTCGAAACACCATGCCCCACATGAACGGAATGCCTTGCAGAATAACCTGATGTTAGAGGCGTTGGGGGCTATAAAGCAGATTGAATGTTTTATACAGTGGATGACCGTTTTACTGTGAGTCTGCATCACATATACTATGATATACTATGATTTAAGAGACCACTGCAAATTGAACCCTTCTGTTCCTCACTCAAAACTTTGCTTTTCAACTTTTTTGGAAAGGAAAGAAAGTGTCTCTTAAGTCTCTTAATTTTTTCCGGAGCTGTATATATATAGTAGGGCTATATATTTTTTATATTGCTATAATACCGGGCTGTAAAAGAAACTGGTTTCAGCTTGTTTCCCTGCTAAAATAAAAAACATGTTGAAATTAGAGTAGCCTTTTAATTAGGATCAGAATAATTTCATGAACCTGTTCTAATCTTATGGTGTTGAGCTAGGATACTGCAAGTAGCCAACATGACTGCCATTTGAAGCAATTGTTTGAAAATTAGATAGGGTACACTGGAAGGTAATGATGGAAGTTCACAAACAGGCCTAGAGCAATGGAGATTATAGGTTCTAACGTAACTACTATTCAACCAGGTATGCCGATTGAGAACCAATTATTATTAACTTGCGCAGGTCCATTGCCAGTAAAAAAATGGACTCTACATTCCCCCGTGAACAACACACATACTAGATACACCATTCAACCATAACATTATGACCACTGACAGGTGAAGTGAATACAACTGATAATCTCGTTATCATGGCACCTGTCAGTGGGTGGGATATATTAGGTAGCAAGTGAACATTCCGTCCTCAAAGTTGATGTGTTAGAAGCAGGAAAAATGGGCAAGCGTAAGGATCTGAGCAACTCTGACAAGGGCCAAATTGTGATGGCTAGACGACTGGGTCAGAGCATCTCCAAAACTGCAGCCCTTGTGGGGTGTTCCCGGACTGCAGTGGTCAGTACCTATCAAAAGTGGTCCAAGGAAGGAAAAGCGGTGAACCGGCGACTGGTTCATGGGCAGCCAAGACTCACTGATGCACGTGGGGAGCATAGGCTGGCCCGTGTGGTCCGATCCAACAGACGAGCTACTGTAGTTCAAATTGCTGAAAAAGTTAATGCTGGTACTGATAGAAAGGTGTCAGAACACAGTGCATCGCAATTTGTTGCATATGGAGCTGAGTAGCCGCAGACCAGTCAGGGTGTCCATGCTGA
This sequence comes from Esox masquinongy, assembly GCA_016801175.1. Taxonomy (NCBI): domain Eukaryota; kingdom Metazoa; phylum Chordata; class Actinopteri; order Esociformes; family Esocidae; genus Esox; species Esox masquinongy. The sequence goes on along the minus strand of JACXGI010013761.1, from coordinate 3,171 downwards.
CCCCTGTCCACTGCCGAAAGTGCCTACAATGGGCATGCGAGCATCAGAACTGGACCACGGAGCAATGGAAGAATGTGGCCTGATCTGATGAATCACGTTTTCTTTTACATCACGTGGATGGCCGGGTGCGTGCGCATTGCTTACCTGGAGAACACATGGCACCAGGATGCACTACTGGAAGAAGGCAAGCTGGCGGAGGCAGTGTGATGCTTTGGGCAATGTTCTGCTGGGAAACCTTGGGTCCTGCCATTCATGTGCACGTACCACCTACCTAAGCATTGCTGTAGACCATGAGCACTCTTTCAAGGAAACGGTATTCCCTGATGGCATTGGCCTCTTTCAGCAGGATAATGCATCCTGCCACAAAGCAAAAATGGTTCAGTAATGGTTTGAGGAACACAACGAGTTCAAGGTGTTGACTTGGCCTCCAAATTCCCCACATCTCAATCCAATCCAGCATCTGTGGGATGTGCTGGACAAACAGGTCCGATCCATTGAGGCCCCACCTCACAACTTATAGGACTTGAAAGATCTGCTGCTAACGTCTTGGTGCCAGATACCACAGCACACCTTCAGAGGTCTAGTGGAGTCCATGCCTCGACGGGTCAGGGCTGTTTTGGCGGAAAAGGGGGACCTACACGATATTAGGCAGGTGGTCATAATGTTATGGCTGATCGGCATAGATTTTTACAAATAACTGAAGGCTGCTTGTCAACATAGAGACATTCAGTCCTGTGTTCAACAAAGGCCATGAATGGGTGAATGGAGTTTCTCTAGCCTACACACCTGACCTGAAAACCCCCAGGGACCTGAGCAGACTGACGGTTATCTCTTCATGTTCCATGTATGGCTGCGGTGTTAACAGAACCTCTCCAAGAAGACAGCGCTTCAACACACTGTGTGTCCCACCTGTTCGAAAAGCGTCATGGCAAACTTCTGGTGTGGTATACAGTGTTTAGCAGTGCAGATGTCCTCTCTGGTCTCAGCGCTGATGTGAAAATGGATACGCATCAGAAGGTTCTCCTGAAACACACACACACACACACACGCGCACACATCCACGGTTACACAGATTCTACATGTGTATGTGTGTGGGTATGTGAGTGAGCTCTAATAATGTGTGTGAAAGCAGCATTTATATTTCATAAGACCTGAACGTTCTGACTGAAGACATTTAGTACCAATCGATCATATAGTACCTCCCTGACGTGAACATACAAGCGTGAAAGCACACACGCACACACACACACACACACACATATAGTGGAGGCGAGGTGGGAATATATCTCTGCTGTGTAAGAGAGCGAAACGGAAAAGCAGCCCCTCAATCTCCCACAGCCGCAACCTCTCCTTCTCTCTCTCTCCCATTCCCCTCTCCCCGTTTCTCTCTCTTCCTCCCCCTCGCTCTCTCTCCATCTCCCTAATCCCCCCTCTCTCACCCCGCATTCGATCTCTCTTCTGCATGCTCCTTTGTTCTTCTCCTAGTCCATCCCGTCTTCCTTCCAAACGTCCTCCTACCCCTCCACTGTCCGCTGACTGATCAGTCCATCTCCTATTAGCTTAAAAGCAATTATCTGTATTGATGCTCACACACTGGGATGAGCACACCCACACATGCACAACACACACACACTGTAAATCCAGTGGATAACCCTACGAAGGGATAGACAGTCTGCTTAGCTAAATCGTTATTCCCAAAAGCGCCGGGCTGTGAGTCCTAGTAGAGGCAGTCACGAGCTGAGTGTTGTACAGAGATTTTGCAGGGTTTTATTCCTGCCCTGCCTCTAACACACCTGATCTAGTTCATTTAGTCAAAATCCGATGTGTTAGAGGGCTGTAGTGAGAGAGTAGTTCTCCGTGAGGAAAGTGTGTGTGTCTGTGTGTGTGTGTGTGTGTGTGTGTGTTGGACTTACGAAACACTCCGCTGCATCGTCCATGATCCCCAGCTGGAAGCGCTGTTCATCCTGGAAAGTCTTGGCCAGCGCGCTTCTCAGAACATCTGACGGTAAAACACGCTCACTGCTGAACTGGAACTGGGCAAAGATACTCTACAAACACACACACACACACACACACACACACACAAACATCAGAAGTTGGTTGCAGTTAAGTAGAACAGACTAAAAACCAACAGCTGTATCTTGTTTCTATGTCCATCTTGGTGTGAAGACAGAGCAGGAGGGTTAGATTAGAACTACAACTACTACCTCTTCAGTTTCACTACTGACAGTGGACTGTAGCCCTCGTACCGTACAGAGGTGGTGCTGCTGACTGCAGCAATGCGCCAAGGAGAGTAAAGGGGGAATCTACCCTACAGAGAGGGAGAGAGGGATGAGTGGGGAGGAAGAGATGGAAGAGGAAGGAAAGAGAAGGAGGGATAGGGGAAGGGAAGGAGGGGCGGTAGGGTGTGTGATTGAGCGGAGGGGAAAACTCCTACCATCACTCCCCTACATGAGGAGAGGACAGGAGCAATCGACACCACTACCATATTCATTTATCTCTCCTTCCATAGATGCACCTTTTCTCTCTCTCTCTCTCTCTCTCTCTCTCTCTCTCTCTCTCTCTCTCTCTCTCTCTCTCTTTCTTTCCTTTTTTCTTTCTCTCTCTCTTGAACCTGATGTCTGATCAGCAGAAAGAATGTGTTTAAGTCTCAGCTCTTAGCTTTACTACATCCTTACAAACACCACAGGACAATTTCGCCTACAAGTCCGTGCCTGCGCTTGTGTGTGTGTGTTTGTGTGTGTGTGTGTGTGTGTGTGTGTGTGTGTGTGGGTGGGTGTGTGTGTAGCACCCCAGTATGGGTTATGCTGGTTCAGCTCTTTCAGTCAGCCAATTAATTACAGAAAAGCCCACGAGACAGAACAGTGTGTAAAACACACAGGGATACACACTGCCCGGTCAACACACACACACACACACATTTTACAAATGACAACACAACAATACACAATACAGACTGACAAACCCCAAAACACTCCTTAACTACACAACCCTAGACTACACAACCCTAAAATACACACCCATACTACAAATAGAATACACAACCCTACTACAATAGAATACACAACCCTACTACAATAGAATACACAACCCTACTACAATAGAATACACACCCCTACTACCCTATAGTACACACCCCTACTACCCTACAGTACACACCCCTACTACCCT